>JAGVVM010003471.1:0-18509 GCA_019149425.1 Psidium friedrichsthalianum
TTTTGCAAAACCTAGAGGATGATATGTGGCGATTGGGTCATGGGAGGTGTTGAAGCAGTTTCAAGTTAATCGTTATGGTATTATCTTTTTTAGTATATTTTCTAGAATTAATATTTTAAGAAAAGCCAAGAATCTTGAGTCATCTTATAACAGGTGCTTTTTTTAGTCATATTCTACCTAACAAATCTGCAATGTTGGACCTCCAATTGTTTGCTTTTTGTTTAATATATAAATTGCATGTATAGTTCTGTTTTGAATTTTGAATGCTGAAATTTTAAAAGTCTAGGTTTATAAACAAATTGTGCTTAGTTTGTTTCCTGATTCCACTTAGATGTATGTTTTCTTCTTTCTGGAATTTATAGATGAGGGAAAAATACTATAAAAGTGTGGAACAAATTCTAAGGATGAAGTGGTGAAATGAAAGTGTACATTGGAAAAATGTCACGTCTCTCTCACTTCTGGCACAACTGGGCGTCCCCAACATGATGTCCATGCCTACATTAGGACAATCTCACTAAGGGCCATGCTCATATCGAAAAAAAGATTCCCCACTTTATTTGCGAGACATTTTGCTCAACCAGCCGTGGTACAACGTTGCATCTCTTATAACTATCTCCCGAATGTTACTCTTCGGCTTCCGTTCGTTTCGGCTTGTAAACTAGGCTTTTGAGGCTGTAAAGTCCTTTGGATAGTGCAAATTGCATTTGTTCATTTTCTACTCAACTTGAGTGAATTGCATTTGCATTTCTAAGCCTTTGGCCTAAGGTAGGACTCATTTCCGAATGAAATCAATTTTGTTTCTTTCGCTTTTGGTCCCTCCACTCAACTTCATAATTTTCCAAATAGAAAGACTATCATAAGTCTATGAAGTTCCCTACTCAAGCTCTAGCATTAAGAGCAGAGGCCATTTGTGCTGCTAGCGAGCTCAGCTCCACGTGTGTTGGTTTCTTGAGGCTGCGCGCCCATAGCGTGTCATCTAGGGTCTCAAACAAGTTGTCCATGGGTCCGCTACGTGTCACCTAGGTTCGTGTGGCCAGAGGTAATGGTCCACTGGTTGCTCCCTATAAATGCAGTATGCTCGTGGGTCACCCGACCCGAAGCTCGCTTCATCTGGGTTCTGCACAATCCAGGCGCGGTTGCGGCACTAATCTGTCTCGTGGGTAAGCTAGATTATCCTCACCGATCTCGTAGGCCTCTTGCACACAGATGAGTCTTCCCCAATTTTGTTGTTTTTCTTTTTTTTTTAAAAAGAAAGAAAAATGCCTTCCAAAGTGTGATTTTGAGAAACGCCATTTGTATCTCAGAAAATTTTTTTAGACTATGTTTGGTCGTCGTGATATAAAGTTAGGATAGTATCATATTCTATGTTGTAGTTGTCCTGAATATGATAAATGGGGATATAGAGGGATACACCCAGCGTAAAATAATCCTAGGAGAGGGTGGAATAGATCAAGATAGGATTTAACAAGAGAGCAGATACAAGGTGAACTGTTTTTTCCCACAATCACCGCCTTCTCCCTCTATATTGGGCTGTCTCTGCCACCTTTACACCAGAAATTTTTTCTCTCTGGTATGTGCGATCACAGTGTTGTCTCCTCTCCAACGACACCAAGCTGGTGTCTTCGATTGCAACCATGTATTGTTTGTTGTGATATGAGCCCACGTCTCTCGTTCTTTACCGCTTGAGCCTTTCCAACATTTGAAAGAGATCTTGACATGTTCCAACATTTGAAAGAGATCTTGACATGTTATGAAGGACTCGATTGTGGATCATCGACTTTTAGTTGAGCTTTCTTGGATGACTTGCATGCGTGCATCTTCAACATGTGACAAATATGTTGAATAATTAGATTGTCTCACACTTGTTTACTCACTTCACAAGATAACAATAAGGCCAATAGGTCATTCTCAAAAGATTTACTCCAAATCGAGACCCCTTGATACTGCGAAGTCTAGCTCTGTCTATTTGTGACCGAATTTAGAACAGCCAAACATCTGCTCAATGATAACTTCATTCAATTATAAATATCACTGAATGATTTTTAAAGCATACTGATGTTTCAGCGAAATAGAGTCAATCTCATTGTGTCTTGCCTTTGCTTATCCGACTTTAATCCGCAATTTACCAAACAGTAAATAAGATATGACAAAATACATAGATTTCTTATCATATCCTATCTAGTCCTGTTCTACTTAATTCAAACAACCAAATGCAGTCTTAGCCCAAAGCATTTGCATTATCAACCGGTCCATTCTTACCATTTTCCAAACTATCGCTAACGAGAAAAGCACACGGAAGCGGCTTACAGGAATTGCACTTTCATGCAGCTATTTTAGACTCTCAATAAAGGTCTTGTTCGATAACCAATTATTGTCAAAAAAAAAAATCCGGCATATACTGAGATTAACCTAACTTGGTAACTTTAATTAGTATTGACTTACAAGACTCAATTAAAACCTATCAATAATGATGGTCTTGTTAAGTTTGGGTAGAGATCACTGTTAATTAATTTCCAATTATCATCATGAACTACATAATTCTATTTTCAGTACCTAGGCCTTCATCACTTTACATTTTCAGTAAGTAATATTTGCTTTTATCAAACAAGAGACTCTATTGAATTATACTTTGCAAGGAGAGTTTCTTTTTTCAAGGTGAAAAGGAAAACAAAAATCTTGGGTGGATCGATGCATACTTTTCGTATCGTCCCACTTCCACTTGAGAAAGTATTCCATAAACCCACTTAATATACTAAATGAATCTAGATTGTTCATATATAGTGAATTGTAAATACTCCAATTATAGCTTTCTATACTCAAGACATTACCTTGATAACGATACAAAGTAAGAAAAAGAGGCAAATAGCAGCATATATCACAAATTCAATAGTTGTTTAAGGAAATGGAAAGATACGATAATTGGACCGATTCGTGTGCAACCTACCCTTACCTAATGTCGAATCTAGCTCAAAAGTTAGTGGATCCCATAGATACTCCAGAATATTATTTGGCCTTTTTGGCTCATGATAAGAATAATGGGAGAATCGAAAAAAATTATTTTCATATGAATTATAATATATAGTTGGACCAGTTGTACGCATGAATTCTCTTGCCCTTCTGTGTCATTTTCCCTCCTTCCTTTCCCACTCTAAGCAAGGCAGTGTGAACTGAACCGTGTGATGAACCACAAATCATGCCGCGTAAGCTAAAACAATGAACTTTCCATCTTCCTCGTCGCTCGACAACACATCAATCATGCGACCTTCCTGCAATAATTCATATTAAAGTCACATCTGTTTCGAATCGTATGGCGTCGGCAGCTTCCATCAAACCCATCCTCACCACGATCCAGCGACACAGGAGTACCAGATTCTTCCTCGGCCATTGTGACAGGAACAATCCAGGGGCGACGACCTGGAGGTTCTATAGAGATGGTCCTGCTCCTCCTACAGATTCCCCGATCTCCCTGGCCGTGGCCTCCTTGTCCTCTTCCTCCTCTCCGCTTCGCCTTCAAGTTCTTCATCATCCTCCTCCCTTTTCTTCGTCAGCCCCAACTTCGTACTCGTCATTCGATGACTACTCCGCAGCCCCCCTGCGATTCCTCCCCCTCCAAAACGGTGCGCTTCATTCACTCTGTCCTCATGTGTGCGTGAATTGATGCTGATGCTGTGATTGCTACTTTCGAACTAATTTTAGCGCTCCAAGTTTCTACGTTTAGAAGCATCCACGATTTGTAGATTGATTGACTATGGATCGATCGGCTTGTGGCCTCGCTATTTGCTACACTCGCTTTTAGATTATTCGGTGATTTCGATATGGTGGTCGTTTTGGGTTCCTCATCTTAAAGAGAATTCACCGTTCACCTAGCGATCTGATGATCTATTTATCATAGGTCTGTGAGCGAGGGCTGAGTTGAGTTTGATTTCTGCAGGTGAGGGTTGCGATAAAGGGGAGAGTGCAGGGGGTATTCTATAGGAACTGGACCATCGAGAATGCGACCAACTCGGCCTGAAAGGTTGGGTTAGGAACCGTAGGGACGGCTCTGTCGAAGCACTGTTCTCGGGGAAGCCTGAGTCGGTGGAAGAGATGCAGCAGCGGTGTCGGCGGGGGCCACCCGACGCTTTGGTAACTGGCCTCGAGGTTTTCCCTTCCACGATGATCCGGGCACTGGATTCCAGCGCAGACCAACTGTTTGATCGGATATCTGTAGAGAGAGTGAGTTTTCTGCCAATATTCTTGCTTACCATGTAACACTATTACTTTTGCTCCAATAGTAGCAATATTACCCTTCTGCATCTAGTTGAGGATTTGTGCTGAAAAGTTCTCTGCTTGATGATGGCATTTTCACATCAAGAGTTCTAAGGATCATTTTCTTAGTTTTCTCGACCTTGTGCGAATAAGGTTTACCTTACCTCAGTCATCCTGTCCTAGGAAGCTTTATTTTTCCCGCTGGTTCCGCTGCGAAAGGAAACTGTTTTAATTCTGATACTTTCGTATCTTGGGGCATAGAACTCACCAACGCTGAGTACCCTCTCGCCAACTTAACTCTGATTTTATAATCACTGATTCCTCTACGTTTTCCTTTTAATTTGCACACTTATTTGTGCTTGAATTGCAATGTAATGTGTGAGATGGTTAAGGTGATGCTTTCATAGTACAATGTAGGCGTGTGATTGTGCTAGTGTACCTAAAACTTGGACGTGACCGGGACTGTCAATTGAGAAACTCGGCAACGCTTTTTCTTGACGGCAATTATCGGCGAGGTGGTATAGGTCTGAACTTTTCTCTGTCATTTGTCATTGGGCAGCCACTCTCTGCATTTATAAACTGATATGGACCTTGTTCAGCAATCTGCTTGGTCCTGAAAACATTCACTTCAACACTCATCGAATCTTTTGGATGCTGGATTATCTTTTCCTACTATGCAAAGTTATTTCATATTCTTAGAAAGTTCAATGGGACTAGTTTTCCCCCCCACTTCTTCTGGCAGTTATTATAAGAACATATCATTTGCATCTTACCTTAAGAATCACATTTATTTTAGCAATTTGGTGTGTATAAGGTTCACACATTGCTGTGCTCTGACATCAACTTTGGTCCGGTCTGTTTCCATTGATTGGCTGTGAATACAAACTTTTCCTCCTTTTCTTTCTGGGTTGGAGGGTACACCCTTTTCAGAGGAGACGCTCCGATCCATATATTGGTTGCAGAGAACCTTTTATTCAAGTTTTATTTTTTCTAGAGACAAGAGATAACATATGTTTCTGTTTCTATTCTCTATGTTCTTGAAAAATATTCGGTAAACGAAGATTGGAGTTCTCACTGGGGAATGAAAAGTGTGAGAACGTGCTTGTGTTCCCTCAAAAAGTGAAAGCGGCTGTTCCAAACCTTTCTATTTCAATTTGGCGTGTAAAAACTAACAGTAAGCCTTATGGACCTCTTCATAATTTCGTAATGACCTTAAGGCTCGCCATAGTTTGGTCATAAAAACTTTTCTTCTATAACTCGTTGTTGTCGCTAGGATGGTTCTTTACTGTCTAGGCAGATGTTCAATCCCTGCTTGCTTTTCCACTGTGGAATAGTGCTCAGCTTACTTGTGTTTACCTATGTATTTTCCAAAGGTTTAATACGACAAAAAACTCCAAACTAATACATCCGTGCCATATTTATTCCAAATTAATTTGTGTCACCGGTACATTCGTGCAACTTTTATTTCAAACTAATTTTCATGTCACAAAAAATTTCAAACTAATACATTTGTGTAATGCTTGACCCAAACCGATATACCCGTATAATTTTTACCTCAAGTTGTGGTATATCTAGGATTTTTGGTGGTAAACCAGTTTAGGGTAAATGTGGAATGGATATACTAATTTATGTTTTTTGTGACATAAAAATCAGTTTATGGTAAATATGGCACGAACATAACAATTTGGGAGTTTTTGCAATACGAAAATTAATTTGAAGTAAATGTGACACAATTGTAGTGGTTTGTGATTTTTGGCGATATTAACTCTTTTTCAAATGCTTTAGGTGGGATAGGCTTTGTGAGCGAAGAGATAAGTAACGTCTCTGTGCTCTATTGCACTTCCATTTTTTTTTTTACCTTGAAAAAAAACATCAAATGCCTTCCTCTCATTCGGTCTCAATGCCATTTTTCATCTTTTACTTTTAGAAAAATTAATTCACATCCTTAGGTAATTGCCGGGTTGCTGCCTACATCTCGCCCTCTTTGCCGGAAATCGAAGGCATGGTCGTTCTGGTTCGGACTACTGGTTCCGGACCTTGCTTCCACCATGACTAGCATTTGCCTTTAATCAAGTCATTCTTCTTTACCAGAGCTCTCACTTTTACGGTGATTAACAGGAGCTTTAGCAGCGGCAGAAGGTTCGAGAGACAATTACAATGCTACGCCGTCACCAGTATGTGTTCAAAAGCAATTGCAACCATAGAGGGTAAAAGCGCACTCTAATCACCAGTTAAAGTTCGCACCGGCGCATCGCAGCGATTACCATTAGTAGCACTAGATACGATAATTCCATTAACAAGTTCAGGCGTATCCGTCTCAAGGTTGGCTTAGCATTTGGCCTAGGGCCTTTGGCAAAGTGATTACCAGATGCAGCCTTGCTGTTAGAGAACTTACTCACAAGCATCTTTTCTTGCTTTGGAAGGATGAAACGTGGAAAGAACGTTACTACCCATCCGTTGTGTTAGAGATACTTTGAATTCATATTATAACATCTTGTTTCCTTAAATATTCTTCTCATAATGTGTAAAAATTTCACACACACCCACAAAAAATTTGTTAGAGATATCACTAGAAATATTTAGGATATTTCCCTTATTTTCCATGTCGCTCGTGATAGTGCATACATCTCGGAGACTCCTCATATTCCTATTGAGTGTATTGATTGATATGTTATGTATAAATAGACTCATGTGTTGTTTAATAGAACACATTGAAATATACAACAAAAATAAAAAATCACATTCCTCTCTTCCTCATTTTTTTTTCCTTTTGACGGTATTAGGGCATATAAACGCCATTGTCGAGCGTTAGGGACATTTGAATATTCCTCTCACGTGTAAGCTAAATTAGGAGTGTGTCGCGCGAAAATTTGACTAGCAAGGTGGATGCACGCGCGTAAGGGGCAAAATTTAGCTCTGATACCAAGATAAGAAATAATGCCAAAGAGAGAAATGTCAAAATTTCTATACCTACCGATGTTTTCTATTGAAGAAGAGTACATGAGCTTTGTTGGATGATTATCTAGATAAGATGTTAATGAATGATAGGCACAATCGAAGGAGATTTGGTCATTTCCTAAGTATATGGGCCATCATGAGAGATCTAGAAAATGAAATTTCTTAAATATCTTTAGGAAATATCAACATCTTCTCCAACTCAATGTGACGTGGTAGAAGAAGTGAACTTGAGTTTGGATAAAATATTCGAAAAAATTGCTTGGGTGGATCGCTGAAGCGGTTAGGTGTGTTGTCGCGGTAGGAGGCTACCTTCACGCGGGAAGTTGTCGTTGTGACAGGAAGCTGGCTACCGTCACGCAAAAAGCTGTTACGTTTGTTGTGCATACTACGCCACAACAAAACAAAACATGCTGACACGGGTGTCGGACGGGACAAATCATATTGAGAATCGACGTTGAGAGATGGATACTATTTGTTATTAAAAAAGAAAAAATATATATATGGATATTAATACTGAGGAATAAGCATCGGCTAACTCTATATGATGAGCAATATCAGTCAACCATAAATTTTCTTACTGAAAAAGAAAAAAAGACAAGAGACAAGACGTGTATTCTAGATGTGCACTCAGATATGCACGGGTGCAATTTGGCAATTCGCACCAAATGAATCTCGTGATCCTCTAGCTCTTATATCAATTTAAGAAGAGTCGAGAAATAATGGTAAAGAGGAAAATGTAAAATTTTCGTATATTTCAATTATGGAGAATCTCTTAGATATATGCACTATCACGAGAGATATAAGGAGATATACTGTCACTAAGAACTACCCTCGATATCTCTAGCCCCTTGAATAGGTTTGGGAACTTTATCCATTTTGCAAGGGCCTATAATGTGAATGCTCATCCACCTTGAGATGCAATTTGCCTATCGTGCCGGCGGTCTCCTCCATCCCCAAAAGTGACTTCTTCTTCACTTCTTTGAATCTTCTTGAAGCAAAGAGTCATATTGTGGATCATCTTCTCGAAATTTGGTGAAGGCAAGGATAAACCGAACCTAGTTCCCCTTCCATCTATAAGGCTAGTCTAGGATAGTAAAGTCTGGGATAGGAAAGTCAGTCCGGCTATTGACCTTCAATTGGATAATTCAATCCTAAGTTTAAGCTTTCTTAGCCGACGAGCTAGCCTTCTCTCATTTGCCATTTGCAAGCCTCAGGGGATTTCGTATGTTAAAAAAGTCCGACCTAAAAACTTAAGCTAATAGTGGAGAGAGACCACATGAATATAAAGAGCATATAAGATTCACCATTAAGAGATATGAAACAGCATAGGGATAAAATTGACTATAAGATCATGTTAGAAAGCCCAACCTAAAAGTTTAAACTAATAGGTAGAGGAAGACCACATAAATATAAAGAGCATATAGGATTCATTATCAAACGATATGAGACAACAACGGCAGCAACAACAACTTCAACATGGTAAATGACACAAAACTTCCATTCCACAGCTGTCCTTCAACTATGTTTTTGCTGATTTATTCACAACCTAGTTCTTGGATCTAAGTTGGATCGGTGACACGGCCAAAAAGTTGGTCATAATGCAGTCAAAGCTCTAACCGAGTCTTCAACTTTTTCTGAAAACGTGCACTCAAATCTTTTCGAGGTACAGCATGAGTAATACAAAGTCACCAAAAAATTGCATCCATGGCACCCTTATTGCATCTTCTGCTATGGGGCAAGGATTTGATTGCACTATTCCATTATTTCAAGACTTGATTGTTTATGGCACGATTGCACTTGTCAGTAAAAGTTTAGAATTTGATTGAACTTCAAAACATTCAGTATTTATTACCAAAAAAAAAAAAAAAAGAATTGGGTCAATGCTTTCCCGCAAGTCGTTGCCAATGGCCTATGCCCATACCCGATGTGTGGGCAACCTCATCTCTTGGTTAAAAAAAAAAAAGAAAACTGGTTGGCCCATCTTTTTTCTTGGGCGGGCTTGTCTTGTGGCCTTCCAGCTCTTGGACCAAACCCATCCAAAAGTCCACTCTTAGGAAAAATTTGCAGAGGCCACTTTTTAGGCAGGCTTTTGCTACTCTCCCTTCTTTTAAAGAGTCGATTATGTAACATTTTTTTGGGTGATCCTAAGATTAACAGTCTATTTTTTACCACAAGAAAATAAAAAAATATATATCAATTACAATTATTGTGGGGGTCCAACTCTTTTCAAAATTTGTGAGTCACATGGCACACGGTTATTCTCTCGAAGTCGCTCAAAGACTGCTATGTTAACAAATTTCCAGTACGCGGTTGTTTCATGTCCACGGTCACTTGTGCAGCTGAAATCGTTTGTTCTCTTCACAACAACTTTCCTTGCCTCCCCATCCATCCTAAGTTACAAGATCCCTTCAAACAGGGTCATTATCTTTATGGTGCCAACTTAGATACGAAGAGAGCAATTTCTTTTCGTCGGATATTACTCTACGAGTATGAAACCATCTTTAACAGGCGGATCTCCCCTAGATCAGGACATCCTTCGGTTCCTTTTCTGCGAATGTTCCGATCAGAAACTCTTGTTTCTTATTAATATTTCAAGTGTTTATATGGCCAATATGTATATGTATGTGTGTATTCTATTCGTTTAAAAGACTTTTGCTAGTCTATAACTTTTTGACTCCATCACACCCAACTGCCTACAATATCGATGGACCCAGTACCGAGCTACCTGGCACACTTCATACTTACTGATGCAAGTAATCCTACATGTGTTATAGTCTCTTCAACTTGGTCTAAAAAAAAAAATTGACCCAAAAAAAAAAAATTCTTGGTCTAAAAATACCACGAGCGGACAAATTTAGGTCAAGTCTAATGAGTTATCTTCGTTATCGTCGGAAGAAAGTAGCCATGGCATTCCATGGTACGGTAACATGGACATTGTAAGTCATCTTCCAAGCTGAGACATGCGCAATTGCTTGCGAGATGTGTGAACATTGTTTCTTCTATGAGATTGAGGGTTTCAAACCCTTAACCTCACGCCTCGACTCTCACCTTTCAACGCTAGGTCAAATGTCTAGTGGTGACCACTATAACCGTTCCAATTATCATCGTCAAATGGAAGATCGTCCTAAAAGAATGTATTGCCAAATGAACGGCGGAGAGGCGCACTGTAACGTCAACGTAAGGGACGTTCGACCATAGAAAAAATACGAGAGCGGTCTATTTGACGTCAAATTCTGACTATCGCATTATCTGATTAAACAATCGGACGACAAGATATAAATGACAAATGTATGTTATGCGTGAATTTTTATTGTCCTTTGTCAGACTTAGCTTCACGCTTGATAAAATAAGATTTGAGAAAGACGTATTTTCCAAAGGAAATTTCTGAGCCTCGACAAATTATCTTTTCCTTCATACTGTGAGAATTGTTTTTGTAAAGCGACATTTATAATAAATTACAAAATGGGTTGTTGTCATCAGGAGAACAAGCACATTGAATCACGAGAAAGTCAGAACCTACCCCAGGTGGGAGAAGTTTCGTGCCTAATGAGGGTTCAAAAAAGCAGTACCAATCTGATTATTTGAATGTTTTATAATATTAACACAAGCACATCAAAGGAAGAGCTCAAGTACAAAGGTCCATGCATTTACGTACTAGCACTTCATTTTTGAGTACCCAAAGCATTAATGAATCTGCGCGAATCAATTTATATACGATGCTTCGACTAGGCGACCACTTTCGTAATCCAACTTGGAACGCGTCTTATCCCCAACATTTCTCTAGTTCTTTTTGCTAGTGGTTATTCTTGAAAGCAATTTCATATAAATGGAAGAAAATTAAGAAAATACAGAATATATGTACACCAAACAATAACCCGAATGCGTTCGAAAGGACAACTCCACGAGAAAGCAATCTTAGAGGGAGAAAGCTTATGCCACAGCCAAACAGAACCTCCACCAGACGAACTCAAAAATCAGATATGGCTTGCTTAATGTCTAGCATATGTGGCTACCATCGTTTGCTTCATATAGCTCTTCTTTTTCTTTTTTTTTCTTTGTCTTTAATCTTTTTTTTTTCAAATTTTTTTCTCGTGGGTTTTGTCTTTATTTTACCGGTTTGTGGAGGTTTATGCAACTTGGTTACCTCCATCACAGACTAGCTGCCTCAGTAAGTCGCTCTACGGGGGAAGAAATGGATTTAGTGAGTGGCTAAGTGGAGAAATAATCATTTGAGTTCATGCGTTTGTCTTAAAATATCAAGTTACTATATAGTTCAAGATATAATCATTAGCACCGTTTAGATTGTGGCAGTTTGGTGTGAGAAGTTATTTTGCTGCGTGTAGTAATGTTGACTTAGTCGTATCAATTGGTCACGCAGTTCTTTTTTGCAAATTACAGATGACTTTAACAAGTCTATTTCACAAAAAATGAATGATTTGAAAAATATCTTCATTAAAATAATCGCTTATATCCCTTATAAAAATGAATGAATGAAAAATATCTTAGTTTTTCACAAAAATAATTTGGCATAAATTATTGTCGATAAGAGAAATGCTTTTCATTAACTAATTATTTCAAGCTATATTAATGATTATATATATACATATTAACTAAACTATTTGAAGCAATACAAACGATTAATTTTAAGAAAGCGTTTTCCAACACATTTAGATTCTACGAAATAAACCGAGTCTTTATTTTTCAACTTTTTCTCTAGTTGGGAGAGATTTCCATTTCTCGCTAAATAAAGCTCCTATCAGAACTAATCCGCTGGCATGTATTGGCAAACGTACTTCTTCATGAATTTATTGTTCTCTATGTTATTAGTGTCGGTAATTTTTTTCGTGTACTTTGTTTTCGTTTGTGGACCATTGAGTGTCAAATAACCAAGTAAGAGTATTTAGTTGAATAGACGTATGATATAAAAAAAAAATCCCAGCGAGCGGATCGTTTTCAACTCAATTTTGATTAGATAGAACTATTTTCGGTTTCATTTTTTCTGGACATAGTTGTTCTAAATGAGATGCGCTATATTCAAGATAAGTTGATTTTAACAGTAGAAATAAAAATAAATAAAATAGAAGAGTGTATGTTTCAATCAAATAAACTATATCATTTTTTCATTCCTAGTTGAATAATTTTCCAGAAAACTAAAAATGGAAGGAGAGGAGAAGATGAACGTCTCTTGGATACAAACTGACCGAATTTATCTATTATTTCGTAGGGAACAGAGCAAGAAAGTGGGTTAGTCGTATCCGTACCGCTTAAGACCGGTGACTGGGCCATCAGAGGCGCAACGTTATTTTTGACTCTTAGACCTGATTTTATGTTTGTTTGTTTGAATAAATGGAAATGCTTTTTGACGGTACCGTCAAAAATGGTATAATTTTAATTGTAAATTTACATACTATCACCGCATATTTTACATAAAGCATTAATTGATTGGGATATTATGTTATCAGAAATAACTGACAGTACTGCCAAACTGTCAGGCTAACAGTTCCATTTGAATAATATCTGATGACTGGGTCATCGATGTCATTTTCTTTTTCCTTTTTGATCTTTTCTTTCTAGTATAAGATCCCACAAAGTGCCACAATAAATTCAAAACTTGAAATGCCAACCCAAGTTTTGAATGAAATTTGAAGAAAAGGGATCCAAACAAAATAAAATTTGCCTTTGAAGGAGAAAAAAATTATTTTGAGCTTTGTTGATCGAAAAATTCCTTTCAAGTGTTTCTGTTTTACGAATAGGATGTTTTATGGGCATCTTTGTTTATGTTATTTGCATTTGTAGATTAATTTACGTTTTGTAGATGTGATAATATGTCACCCAGAATTATCTGCATTAAATAATAGTTAAGCGCTCCATTCTAATAGTATATGAATTTCAGAAATCTTGAATTTGATTCCTCACGATTTTCTTCTATCAAATTTTGATTTTTCTTTAAATGCATTTTGGCTTTTGACCAATGTTTCACATTTGGCTTGAAAGCATCGAGCTCTTATTGCCATCGCAGACTTCATGTGAGGGGAAGTGGAGTCTTTTAAGGTACAAATTCTATTTCACGTTAGTCTATGAGCTAGGAGTGAGCAAATCGGACCGGCCAGACCGAGATCGCCCGGACTGGAACAGGACCAATGGCCCGGTTCCTAATTCTAGGGGATCCAGTCTGGTTCTCGGTTCCAAGGACATAGGATCGGACTAGACCGCTCGGACTTGACCGGTCCATTATTTTTTAATTTTTTAAAAGTACCCTAATGTTTACTTGTTAAAAAAGTCTCACGGTGCAATATCCATCACTCAATGAAGCTATAAAAGGTTTCAACCTAAGTCCCAATTGTCTTGATGCAATGCAAAGAAAATATTTTCTTCAAGAGAATAATCGATAAGCAAGTAATTATGGTGCAATTTTTTTTGTGTGCATGTTACCGGTTCAATGGAACCGCCCGGGAATCGGATCGAACCAACGGTCCAATTCCTAGTTCCGGCAAATTGGGAACCAAGATCACCAGTCCGGTTCTCGTTCTTGAGGGGAATCAGACTGGATCGGGAATCAATCACTCCTACTATGAACGGTTGTTAGAGCACAGTTCTAGTTACATCACGTATCCTAACAATAGCTAAAAAAATACATTTCTTCCCAAATCTACAATTAGTTGTTCTTTTGGTTAAAGAATCTCTTTCTCGTTGCTCTGAAAAAATTAGGAGATTCTTTAAAAGAAATACAATTATTTAGCATAAAGACGGATATTCCTTACTCATTATCAGACAATCACTTGTTCACAGCAGAGGAGAGATAGCCACTCAAACAAGGAGAGCCTCCTGATCCACGCATCTCATTTATGTAGCAATAGGGGCAAATTTGATGACTTAGAAAAGGAATGACAATATATATAGTACTGGAAATAGCAATAAATTTTTCTTCGTAAAGGTTGTCTCTCTAATCTCCTATTTTGACTCCGTACGATCTACTCTTACATTCGAATTATACAATAATTATAAGACGAACAATCATTTCGACATATTAATATCCGACAGTGTGAGGCTTAATTAATTTCATGGAAGATCCTCGAAAGCGACATGTACAATGACATATTCCTGCGTCAATGAAATCATGTGCAAGGATACTTCCGGTGTGAAAATCAGTGGTGGAAGCAAGTACTTATGTTTTATTAAGGAAAGAAGCTGGGCATGAAATTTGGAAAGGAAGCAAATCTGACCTTAACTGTGAACAGTCGAAACCTTCCCCAGATGAATGAAACAAAACAAAATCCGGTGGTCCCAGAGAGCGAATAAAGATAATCAAATCTGACCCTTTTTTTTTTTCCGTGTTGTCTAATCCAAGCGGAATAAAAAAGAAAAAAAAAAGTAAAGCTGAAGGACAACCTTGGTACTGCAAGTGCAACCTCAGAAATCCAAGATGCTCCCCTATCCCTAATGAAGTAGGCTGATCTCGACTGGTGTAGTGGACTAAAAGTGAGGTCTCAATTCTTTGAGTATATAATTGATTAACAGAGCTTTGAATAAGATCCAGGAGGTGGTTTATGGTCATAGGTTCAACGCTTGCTATACCCTAACCAACCTTAATCCCTAGCTTCGGGACTAGGCTCTCGATTTAGTCTTGGACTTCTGACAATTTGAAGAATGGGTACTCATCCATGAGCTCCTACTAATACTAGCCATAGTTGTTGACTATCTAGGCTCAAAACCACAATCTATACGAAAAGCCGCCTTTATTGCCAGCTACTTTTATTGCATCAATCGCGGATCATACCACTCGCATTGGGAACAAATGGTTATGTTGATTCATTAGAAATTGGACAGTGCTCCTTCCCGACTGCGACTGCTATTGTGCAATTGCTAAGAGATTCAAGAGATTGGAGCACTTTCTTGTACTCGTAGCGAGATCAACATACATAACACAATGGATGGTGCATCGCCTATTTCTCGTTCTCGCTCGGGAGCCAAAACCCAACTAGTTGGGTGCTCAGCTTTAGTGTGATTGATGAAGGCTTGGCTAGGTTTGGTGATACTCAAAACAAATGAAAAGAGATGGCGGTTCCTCGGCCTTGCTCCATTCCGCTTCTTAACCTATGTCTTTTTCTTTTTTAGGTCGTAAAAATGATAGATATGTAATTCCCATTCTTCTGGTAGTCGGTTGATGTGGAAAATGAAATATTTGGCAAGGCAGAATACTTGGAATAATAAAGTTTTTTTTATTGAAAAAAAGGGATAAAATTGGTAATTTTGGTAAGATTCTCCTTATTACTCGAAAATTTGTCAAAGAAATAACTCGCTGTTTTAATTTAGTAAGAAAAAAATCAATAAAAAATATTTTGTCATCAATAAAAAAATATTTAAATAAATTATCGTTTCTAGTTTTGGCGAAACGACTGAATTTAATTTCGAGTAGAATTCCGATTAAATTCGTGTCAGTAATTTTGTGATGTTTGTGTGGGACATTGGGTTGATGCAATATGTCCAGTGGAAGATAGAAGCATCGTCACGGGAGAATCAAGCTCTGTGATGACTGATACTTTCGGGATAACATGACATGTCGAGAGAGGATGTGATCGTGAAGAAGCGTTTTGTAACGGAGAATCCTGTGGATATATGGATTGAGATCATTTTACTGGATCTGCCTTCACCCAAAAACTTAAATCAATTAATATTGTCCCTTGTAGTTGTACCCAATATGGAATTTTCTTTTGCCTAACACCTCCCTTGTAGGTGTTACCTAAATATATAGAAATATTAAATTTTTGTTTCAAAGACAACTCCACGAGATCGCAACTTTAGAGGAAAAAATTTTCTGCCACACTAGCCAAAAAAACTACACCGGATGAACCGAATTGGCTCTCTTAATGCTTAGTCCTTAAATAGTGCAGTCGTTTGTTTCAGATGGCTATAATTTTTGTCTTTATTTATGTTGTTTTTTTCTCACTGTTTTTGTCTTTATTTTTCTTTTTCTTTTTTTGGCTTTGTTTGGGATGGTAGATATATAGATACAGAAAGATACATACATACAAACACATATGTACACAGGTAATTTCAGCAAGAAGGTCGTCGTTAGGGGCGGTGAAATCATCAGCTCTGCCGTCAACCGGAGAGGGGGCAACCATCGGCGATGGCGGGTCGTCTTTGTTATATTTGCTTGTGGGGTTTATGCGACTTGGTTAGTTCACCTCCATCACTCACTAGCTGCCTCAAATTATTCTTTGATCCAACTTTTTCCTGCAAAAGAATGCTCGTATTTGCATAACTAAACAGTTACTCAAATAAGGACATTTACTCCTATTTATTTGATTATCAAGACATTATAGCAGAACACCCTTATTGAAACAAATGGGGCAGAAGCAATTTCTTTTAGTGGGTGGCTAATAGATATTACTATTTGACTACTCTTAGGGTGTGTTTGTTTCAGTGAAAGTATTTTTTCAGAATTCGTTTTCTAAACTTTCACCTGTTTGGTTCACCTAAAGTGACAAGCCAACCGAAAACACTTTCCCGTCAACGAAAATATTCATACAAAAAATTAGAAAAGTGAATCCCCATATTTCCCTTTCATGCGTAAAATTAGAAAAGTCAATGACCCTTGAGTTGTCATTGTGTCCACCCATCTTTCTCTTTCACCATTCGGGAAGGTTGCAGGAGCCGCGTGGCAATGGAGGTCACATGGGTTGACGACGAATGGAGGCGCGATGGCGATTCCTCGTCGCGGCCTTGACCAGGCAAGGACAGATTTGGCCAAGCGAGGATGGCCTCACCGGGCCTCGTCCTCACCCAGGCAATGGTCGGCAAGGCAACCTTGGCCTGGCCGAGGGTCGGCCTCTCTAGATCTGGTGAGGGGAGCCCTCTCCGGTGCTCAATCTCACTCAGGCAATGCCATTCGTCCCGCCCATGGCTCGTGATTGGTTGGTGGCCGGGCACATGCAAATAAATAGAAGAGGGAAAGAAAGAGAAAGAGAAAAAAAATTTTATGAAAATCATTAAAAAAAATAGAAAATTTATTAAAATACAAAAGGTTTAGGACTAAATTGACACCAATAAAAGGTTTAGTACCCAACTGGCATCAATGCAATACGGTGAGGACTTTTTTTGGTACTTTTCCTTAAGATACATCGACAACGTAAAATATTTCTTTTCCACCGGTAATCGTTAAATAAAAATCACACAATAGTAAAATTGATACGGATGCCAAAATAAACCCCGTATACCGTATAAAAGTCCTAAGACAAATGGATTTGATTGTGGCAATTTAGGCTGCGTATGGTAACCATTCTCATTCTCTGATTCTGTTCCTTGGAACAGTAAAGAATGAGAATCATGTTTGGTAACATAAATAATTCTGATTCTGATTCTGTTCCCATAATCAGTTTTAGAGAATCAGAATCAGTTTTAGAGTAAAATCCAAAATAAAAAAAAAGTTAGTTCTGAAAAAAGAATCACTTTTGACAATCACAAAACATAATGAAATCTCACATCTTTCACTTTTCTCTTTTAGTTTTTTCGTCACTTTAACCTATAAAAATAAAAATAAAAATTTTGATAAAAATTGAAAAAATTTTAAAATATCAAAAAAAAAAAATTTCCTAAAAATAGAAAAAGCTTAGATTATGCTAGTTTGACCTCATTTTCATAAATTGAGGCCTAAATTTCCTAGATTTCCTAGATTTCACTCTTCTACCAAAAATATTGCAGAAGATGAGGGGATCCAACATGTAGATGGTAACATATATACTTATAGCCATGTGTCGCAAAATGTGACCATCTGCACGTGGAGCTGGAGCCAAACACCCACTTGGATTTAGGACAAAAGTTGCAAAATGATAGTGAAGGACTCGTACTTCGTATCAAGGAAGATAATTTGATTTTTTGTTTCAGTGAATAATTTGTTATTTGACTGTTATGTTTGTATGTATTTGGACAACGCAATATTTAAAGAAAAAAATGAGTCCTTAATATGGAAACGTGTCACATGCTTCAATCGAACTTCAAACATCATGTATTAAAATTTGTGTTTCATTTATGACATGCTAAAAAAATAATTATATTTTAAATTATTTTAGTGTGCATTGGAAATTAGCCTTCATTTAGGATGAAATTTTACAAAGTAATTGTATAGTTATTTGACTTAAATGAAAAAAAATTAGAAAGAAAAACAGTTTTTCAAAATATAAATTTTGTGCAGTTATCAAACGCGTTTCTGGTTCTCCAAAACTCATCCAGGAACAGAATCATAAAAAGTCATTTTAATCGGAATCAGTTTTTAGGATCAGAATCGTTACCATACGCGGGGG
>JAGVVM010003473.1:0-49045 GCA_019149425.1 Psidium friedrichsthalianum
TTTGCTTTGAATTGGTACTGTCCGCATTCTATCCATTGCATGTACGTTTGTCACGTTGTTGCGCTTTCGTTAGCGTCTGACGACGTTTTCACCGTGTTCGCAGCGACGTGTGTCTACGCGGCTGTGTTCGCATTTTGGTTGGCCGTGCGACGATGACAGTTGGGTGCCAATCGGAGCGATCTTGTCGTGCGGCGTCCCAAGGAGGGGGTTAGGCGTTGTTGACATCATGTAGGGTGCCCTAGCTGACTGATTAGTGCGTTATCGTAGGGATCACTCATTTAAGGAGAGGAGAATGACTACTAATCGTCGAAATTAATGAGGCCTACTGACATTCCTCAAGAGGTGATGAAGATAATGTTTAGGTCACTAAGGAAGGCATGTGGCTAGATCTCTTGAAGGACCAGGTCCGTTATATACATTGTTTACTGAGCGCTGGAATGTACTTTGCAGCGCAGTCTGACAGATATCTAGAGGTGAGACACTTTCCTTTACAGCCCTAGATTTTCAACCTCGGTAACCTCTCGCACTATCTGACACTTCTCTTATCCATTGTCTATCGATTTTGCAAAGATATATCTTCATGTGTGGGCTGTAAGTACACTCATCTGCACTCAAAAGTGCACTATGAGTGCACGCGAGAGTGGACAGAGAAAATATGTGGGTCGAAAAGAGGAGAATTGGGCTAAATAAATAAAAGGGATAATTGAGCTTGAAAAGGAAATAAATGGGATGCCAGCCATGGGAGAAAAGGCCAAACTTAGCATGTGGGCAAGCTAGTCTGATTCGTTTATTGTTTTGTGTTTTGGTGATTCAAATGCTTTTCAGCATCGGCACGTCTCTCTGCCACGTCACATATTATGTCTTCTCCAAGTTGAGAGACACAATTAGATATCGAATTATGTTAGGGACGATAGAAATCCCCTTAGCCTTGATTGCATTGGATCATTTCCTAGCAAAATCTCATGGTGGCTCATCATGCAGGGCCGCTTAGGCGATACCAAGTACATCATCGAAAGGATCATCGATTCTAAGGAAGGAGGCCCCGACTACTTATCAATCGATTAAGGAGCCTGTTGGTATCTCTCAAGAGTGTGACAAAGAATATCGAGGTCACCAAGGAAGGAAGGTGGCTAAATCTGTTTGAGACTAAGTCCGTCAGATACATGGTCTACTTAAGCATTGGGATGTATTTGGTCCGACAAATATCTGGAAGTGAGACATTTTTCCTCTATAGCCCCAAGATTTTCGCACCTCGTTACCTCCTCACACAAATTGAAGTTTCTTTTGTCCATAGCTATCAATTTTTGCGAAGAAATCTTCATGTGTGTATGGCTGCTTACTGATTGCTACTTACGTGCACTCGACGTGCACATGAGTATATGTGAGAGTGGAGAGGGAGAATGTGTGAGCTAAGGATGAGGAGAATTCGGTCAAAAAAATTAAAGGTACAATTGAGCTTAAAAAAAAACAGAAATGGGAGGCCAACCTAAGGGAGAAAAGACCTAACTTGGCACACGGGTAGGCCAGTCCGTTCCGTTTATTGCTTTGTATTTCGGTGGTTCAAATGCTTCTCAACATTGCCACCCTCCTCAGCTATGTCACCTATTATGTCTACTCCAAATTGAAAGATTCACTCGAAGTTCGGGTTATGTTCGAGATGACAATAAATTCCCTAGCCTTGATCATCATTGGGATCATCTTCTTACTAGAATTCCCCTGGTGGCTCATCATGCAGGCTACCTAGCTGGCACTAAGCATGTCATCACAGGGATCATTGATTCTGAGGAGGAGGCCAGATTACTAATCGCCAATATTAAGGAGGCTACCAACATCCCTCGAGAGTGTGTGACAAAGATAATGTCCAGGTCACCAGGGAAGGCAGGGGGTTAGATCTCTTGAGACCAAGTCCGTCGGACACATAGTCCACTTGAGTGTTGGGATGTATTTGATCCAACAAATTTTCGAGCTCGTTCACCTCCTCATACAACCTGAAGCTTTTGGAGTTGATGGGTGTCGAAACAATTCTTGAAACTAGGGCAGGCCACTTCAAGCTTTGCTGGCCGAGAAGTAGGTCATCACGGAGAAATGACTACTATGATGAGAATGGATGGTGGGCCGTGGAATGACGGATGGTGGTGTCTTTTGATGGAGAGCGACGACCACGATGATGGAACGTTGAACAAGGCATTTTCACTTGGAGTTGTGTGTGACAGTAAACTTTTATATCGTTCGAAGGTTGTAGCACATCTCATAGATCTGGTGGTGATGGGTGAGCTCCAGCGATGCGTGGCTGAGTAGTCCATGCACATGAAAAGTGTGGAGTAGCGACGGTGCATAAGAAGAAATAGAAATAAAAAAAGAAAAAAAAAGAAAAAAAATGACATGGAGGGAGAGAAGGGAGAAATATACATATGGAAACACCGTGTGGATTTATTTTAAAAAAAATGTCAATCAAATTAAATTTTTATTTAAAAGTCACGTCAATTTTTTTTGCTGAAATTTCTTGCGAGGTATTTAAGTGGATCTTTTTTCTCTGATTTCCCCCTTAAACTAATCCAACGAAAAATTGTGAAACTAAAGTGAGTGCTATATAAAACTTTTAGTTACTGCCCACTGTCTTTCTTCGTTTGTACTCAGATAGTTACAAAATACTTAAAATAGCTTTTGCGCATTATAATGCAATGAAAAATGAATCAACTAAAATAATGCATTATTTTTATCGCGCGATAAAAAAAATTGGAATTTATAACTTCTATGCATAGGGATCATCACACACGCACAGCACACGCACACTGAAATTAAGATTTTCGACAGCCCACAGTCACAAATTGTATATCTCATCACAATTGTTATAGAGTTTTTAAACATACTATGATGCAACTATAATTTTTTAATTTAATGAATTTTTACAATACGGGAATCAATTATGTATTTCATGTCACAAATTTAAGAATTAGCTACATATATATCTTGATTTAACCATTACGATTACTTTTTCTACCCATAGTTTTACAAATGATCTATTAACCAATATATTCTATGACTCCAAATTTATCATCCTCTTTTGAGAGAGATTCTAATTTCTCTTATGCATCCAATTTGTGCAAGCCAAATGCGGATGCAACGTGACCTTCAACAAAAGGTTATTAGAATCTCAAATGACACAAAATGGAAATGTAGTGTGAATGTTGAGGGTGTGCGAGACAACTTCCTTGTCCCACTTCTCTTTCCCTCTTCATGGCATATATAAGCCTAGTTATTTACTTTTCGTGACATCACCTATATTTAAGATTTTTTCCATTTCCCCCTATTTATTTAGGAGTAGAAGGAATTGGAGGTTGACAGTGATTAAGATAGAGACACGAAGGGTGGTAAAAAACTAGGGCGGGTAGCACCACAGAATCCTCTAGTGGCTCATCAAGCAAGGCTGCCTAGGTGACGCCAAGTGCGTTATCATAGGGATCACTGATTCAAAGGAGGCTAGAATACCGATCACCAAGATTAAGGAGGCAGCCCGTATCCCTCTAGAGTGTGATGAAGATAATATTCAGGTTATTAGGGAAGAAGGCCAGACCACTGACTGTCAAGATTAAAGAGGCTTTCGGTATCCCTCAAGAGTGTGATAAAGATAATATCTAGGTCATTAGGGAAAGTAGGTGGTTAGATCTTTTCGAGATGAGGTTCGTCAAATATATGGTCTACTTAAGCGTTAGGATGTATTTAGGCCAACAGATATTTGGAGGAGAGATACTTTTCTTCTATAGCCCCATGATTTTCGAACTCGTTATCTCCTCGCACAACCTAAAGCTTCTCTTGTTCATAACTATTAATTTTGAGGAGATAATCTTCATGCATGGGCTGAGTGCACTCAACGTGCACTATGAGTGCACGTGAGGGAGAGAGAGAGAGAGAGAGAGAGAGATTAGAGAGAGAGAGAGAGAGATGTGTGAGATATTATCCAAGTTACCGGGGAAGGCATCCCACAAGAGTGTAACAAAGATATTGTCTAGGTTACCAAGGAAGGCAGGTGGCTAGATCTCTTCGAGACCAGGTCCTTTAGATTCATGGTCTACTTGAACGATGTGATGTATTTGGTCTAAAAGATTTCTAAACGTGAGACAATTTTCCTTTGCAGTGTCAAGATTTTTGATCTCATTACCTCCTCGCACAACCTGAAGCTTCTCTTGTCCATAGCTATTGATTTTGTGAAGACAATCTTCATGATAATCCTAATCTTACTCCTTGATTGGGTTGGGCGATGGCTATTGCTGCTGTTTAGCATGGGGGGGCTAATCATTTCGCTGGTTTCCCTTGGAACTTGTCTCACCATCGTTGAGCTTAGAGAGTGGAGTGGGTGAGCCACATGTGTAAGCATCTTTACTATTTTACGTGGCTTTCCACTCCATAGCAACGGGGTCAATCATAGCCATTTATAGCTTGGAGATTTTCTCGTTGAGGTTGCATTCGCACAAGTGTGTAATCAGTATTGCCGTGAGCCAAGTGGTGAATGGAGCATTGTCGATGCAGTTTACATCGCTGTACCAAGCAATCACCTTTGGTAGGGTGGCCTTCTCCTTCACAAGGATCGCGTTGCTAGCATGGGTGGCATTCTATGTATACCTACCCGAGACAAGGGAGAGGAGAATGGAGGACATGGGATATCTGTTTGGGAGTGGAAGGAATTGGAGGTGGCGGCAATTAAGAAGGAGACACAAAGGCTAGGAATAGCTAGGGGCGGGTAGCATCACAAAATCCCATAATGGCTCATCAAGCAAGGCCGCCTAGGTGACGCCAAGCGCATCATCGTAGGGATCACTGATTCAGAGGAGGCTAGACTACTGATCATCGAGATTAAGAAGGCAGCCGATATCTCTCTAGAGTATGATAAAGATAATATCCATGTCATCAAGGAAAGAGGCTAGACTATTGACTGTCGAGATTAAAGAGGCTACCGATATCCCTCAAGAGTGTGGTAAAAATAATGTCCAGGTCACTGGCGAAGGCAGGTGGCTAGATCTCTTCGAGATGAGGTCCGTCAAATACATAGTCTACTTAAGCGCTAGGATGTAGTTGGTCCAATAGATATTTGTAAGAGAGATATTTTTCCTCTACAACCCCAAGATTTTCGAACTCGTTATTTCCTCGCATAACCTGAAGCTTGTCTTGTTCATAGCTATTAATTTTGAAGAGATAATCTTCATGCGTGGGCTGAGTGCACTCAACGTGCACTATGAGTGCACGTGAGACTGTAGAGAGAGAATGTGTGAGATAACGAAGAGGAAAATTGGGACAAAGAAATAACAAGTACAATTGGGCTTGAAAAGGAAAGAAAAAGTGGGCCAGCCCATTGGAGAAAAGGCTGTCACGACCTAAAAATGAGCTTCTCAGGTTAATAGATTATCAGGTTAATTATTTAACTAACCTAACTCGGACTCTCCCAAGTCCATACCAAATAACAACTTATGGTTCAATATTTAACATGCAAAGATTTTCAATAGGAGTCGCCACTAATCGTTTTTTGGTAGGTCGATCAGAAACCTAAGTAAATTAGCGGAAGAACTAAATCACTTCTACGAACTAGAGATTAAGAATTCAGAGGCTTGATTACGCTAGATTACTCTAACGCCATTTTGATACCACTTTATTTCATGAAAAATCATTATATTAATTGATTTTTAACCTAAGTCACTAACAAAGGTTATCATGCGGGTGCACAATCAATTAATGGGAACATCCAGTAATCAAGATAACCAAGGGAGCACGCGCTACACAAGGAATTATTTTTTTTTATTTTCATTTTTTTATGAATGCATGAATGACTATACTATATGCGATGCATGAACTTATTTTAGGATGCAATGACATGAATTAAATGCAAGACTAAAATGCAACCTACATGACATGGCAAGAATGATGACGTGCAAGGATGACGTGGCATAGATGACGTGGTAAATATGACATGGCATAAATGACGTGTCGTGGAAGGTGTGGCATGGTATAAATGACGTGGTAATGATAACATGGCACGGGTGATTTTTTTATTTTCGGATGAATTTATTTCCTAAAATAGAACTATGTCAAAACAAAGTTTATTTTGTATATTTTAGAGTTTAAATTGGCCTAAACCCTAATATGTTAAAGATAGATTATTTTAGACATAAAATTCTATTTAAGCATGCAATTTCTATCATAAAATGCAATCTAACCTAAATATTTTATAAAAAAGATTAGATATGCAATTATCTACTTGATGCTATTTTTAAAAGATATGCAACTTTCAAATATGGAAATGAATGAATTCATTTTTTAGAATTTTTCGAGATTACATCATGCAACAGATATATTCTAAAAATAGCAATCAATCAATTCAAATCAAATTGGGAAAGTGAATATGCCAATCAATTCAATCAAGAAAGTAGATATATCAATCAAGTTTTTGAGATATTTCGCGAATATTTAAGTTAATCTTTAATCTGTAATCCTATAGTTAACGATAAAACTTAAACCATTGCCTAATCGAGCTTAAGGGAAAAGCGTCCCCCCGACATCATCGTGTGTTTGCTGCGTTTGTGGTTCAACTGTTGCAGAGAAATGCGAAATGACCAAATTGACCCTGATTCCAACTGTCTGGAGCAGCGGCCAAGTCAGCTGCTGACTTGGCTCCTCGTTGGCTGCTATATGTACGACATCCATATGTTTCAGTCTCATTTTCCAATTTTTGCATAAAAACAATTTTCACGTAAAGCACCCAAAAAAAAAAAAAGTGCACTCTGTCCATGATGTCCTTTAAATGAATTCCTGTTTTTTTAACAAAAAAATGAATTCCTATTTCAGAAAATGTTAAATAAGCACCTTTTTAAAAAAAAAAATTCAAATTTACGTTTTACTTTTGAAGTAAACGAGATCTACAATTTTCATGTTAATGATGGATAAATTAAACATCACATTGCATAACCAAAGGTTCTTTAAATGATTTTAAATTATAAAGCAGTTCTCAAAAATTTTGTTTTTTTAAAGTAAGATTTTCCACAAACAAATAATAAAAAAAGGATAATTACCAGGCAAATCTAAAACTGATCAATTTCGTGCACTTAAGTCTCGCAGCTTTAATTCATGTCATGTTGTAAAACTTGCAATTTTGACGTCCTTCAAGTCCTTCCTTTCTGCTAACAAAAGGACTCAATTAAACCTAAAGTTATAAGTTAAAAAATACTCAAATGCATCAAAATAGAAATTTCTAGAACTTAACTAAACGAAATTGACCAAGAGCCGCATCCCATGATCATTGACATGACTAGACAGCATGACAAATGGGTCTTACAAATTAAAGAACATGCTCCACAAAAGAAGAGGCACAAAAATCCATCAACCCGTGCTTACCTATGAACAAGAATAAGTGCTCCAACACCTTGGAGAATTCATTAGGGCTGTACATGCTCTTTCCTACTTCGTTCTGCAAATTTGAAATTAATTTCGCGCCACAACAAGTCATGGTACAAAACGGTCAGAAAAGCCAGAGGAGGTTTTCCTTTCGCGGTCTTCCCCCGGAAACCATCCCTGCGTATGCTTACCGACACAAATCTCCCTCCGCTCAGAGGGGATTTGCCAGATTCACGCCGACGAAAAGCGCCTTATGATCGGAGAAATGAGAAACCGAGAGCTTCACTTCTTAGAGAGAGGGGCTACTCATCTCTTGAAGCTGCCCACACTAAGCGAGCAAGAGCATAACTTCTTAAGAGGGGCGTATCAGACTAATTGGATGCGAAACGTTAGATTGCTGAAGGATTTCTGATGCGTGATCCATTTGGTCAGATCGAAGAAACAAGTGTTGTAAGATCTGTTTAGAATCTCAACGCATTATAATAAAAAAAAAAACGATTGTGTAGATATCGATCATATAATAGCCCTACTAACATCAACTAAGCATCTATTTCTTCTTCCCTTGCTCCTAACTAGTTGCGTGGGAGTCGTTTGGGGGGCGAGAAGACATACCTCGAGATCCTTAATAATTTTGGCCCAATTGATAAAAGATAATTTGGGTGTCATCGGCACGATGTTATTCTTTTGTGGCTAGTTCAAGTTCATAAATTCAGCATATATTCACCACATAAAAGATGCAAAGATCACTGCGGCGAGAGAGCCTCTCGAGAGTTTTGACATTTGCTGCCCATAGAATCCTCCCACACGAACTAACACGGTTCCAAAGCTCTCTCCTCCTTGGGAAGAGGAGTCACATGTGGCTTCGAGCATTGAAGACAGGTTACATCTGCTCTCTAATGGGGTTCTACTTAGGATCGCGTCACATGTAATTACATCATGAAATAGCATGAAACCTAATTCATTTGAAAGGTACGATATAATAAATTTATAAATGGATAAATCCATACCAAATCAGTAGATTCAAAATTAAGATAAAATATCGCATGGATTCGCGTGATAGAGACGAATTATTTTGAACCTCGAATCAAAACGGATGATAAGTCGAAATTGAGAATCATAAGATATTTGTAACAAATGCGGATGCAACGTGACCTTCGCCTCTCCTTGGTTCGGCCCTGTATATTCGCCGAGAAGCTCGGAGCAGTTCGTTTGGGACGATCGATATTTTAGGAACAGATCACTGATGGAAGGAAGATTAATTTCTTCAGAAGCAATTCTGGCGACGTCGACGAACGAGTCACCCTGCTCGACTCCTCGTTTTTCGATCGCTGAAGCTAAGTCCTCTTCCTTCGACTCTGGTTCAATTGATAGCACTACTGGCTTCTCCATCCTTCTCTGGATAAGATGAAGGAGAGGTTTCTGTGAGGTTCTGGTTCTGTTCATCATCTTTCTGAGGCGGTCGATCGTCGCGGACTGCCCTCCGGAATAGTCTCGCGGCCGCGCTTGACTATCAGCTTGGCTTTTGCTCTCTCCAGCGACATCACCGGAGAAGAAATCGTAACTGACGAAGAAAAATCTCTTGGCGAAACAATCTCTGTTCGATTTTGTTATTTTAAGTTCCTCAGAACTCTACTTACCATTCCTATTCATCATCATCTTCATGCAGTTCATCGACTGGGGAGCCGTGTCGACATCTTCCTGTTCAGCCCTCTTTCTCTAATCTGAGAGCTTCAAGTGTTGATTTCATCGGCTGAACGCGCATTCACTTTGGGCAAAGGTACGATTAGGTTTTGCTTGCATATGCGAAGAAATAGGTAGAGAAATAAGGCTGCGAATGTCGTAAACTGGTATTGTGTGAGCTTACTTTGATGATCTGCGTCCAATCTTTGTTGGTTGAAACGTTCTGGGACGAGCCGTAATTGAAATTCAATTCTGAGTCCTTTGGCCAAGAATCACTCCACCTATATGTTTAATTGGCCGAACCAAGTTTGGATAGAGCGGCCTCTGATTTTGATTTGTTCCAAATTTATATCTACACACATGACATGATGGAATTTTCATCAATAGTGATTTTTCCTCCTATCCTGTTATTGCCGAGGCCAAATCCAAGTGTGCTTTTGCTGCTACGTGTCTTGTATTCATTACTTCCATATCATGTTAAACCTGAATCCATGCATGAGTTGACGTTTAGGCTTGACGAAAGAGGAACATGATTAAGGATTAGTTTTGTAGTTTGGACTCTGGAGATGTTGTCTGGTCCATTTGGATTAAGACTTGTGAGTTGAATTGGAAACGAATGTCATGTGCTTGGGAACCGTTCAAGTGACATTGCATATTGAGGATTTTCTCTTGAATCTGATCACATGGACACGTAGCATCTTCAAATCATGATTGGTAGTTTCAATTTACCCTTGTCTGTCTTGCTTTCTGAGATTTGGATATATAGCCGAGAGTAACGCCGGTTTTCCTGTGTTTTGTTCTTTGTGTTCCTTTCGATATTTGGTGTTGGTCAATGGTGAACTCTGTGATTTTCAGTCTAATATAGATCGTTGTTGAAGCTTTGGTTGTTCTGGTATTAATGGACATTGATAAGTTTATGTTTATGGTGTGGATGAGGAGAACCAAATGGGGAGAAGACGATCATTTGAGAAAAATGGTGAAGGATGATGACAGAGTGGCTCATTTTCGCTTGGAAAGATTTGGGTCTACCTCTAAGTGTTGGGCTTTAGTTGTAGTTTGGTTAGCTGGGCCTACCTTAGTTAAATGGGTTCGGGTTTAATTTTTTGGGCCGGTTTTGAATTTTGTGAAGTTAGTCTGGGTTCAATTAAGTGGGCTTCTTGCAGGACCCCTAATGGGCCTATGGCCCAATCTGCAGAGGCCCGTGTTTTGTCCTTAGTTGAAACTAGCTCAACAACCCAACCCAGAGCCCATTTTGAATAAGAAATTTTTAGAAATTATAAAATTATTAAGAAAATTAGAAAAGATTAATAATGTATGAATTGATTGATAGGGAGTGCTGCTAGATAACCTAGCATGCTAGCACTTGATATTGACCTTATCAAACAATGTTCTTGTAGCAATATTTAACTTGCAAAAAAATATTATCGTGCAACTACATCTCTGAACCAATGCCTATGAAGCTTGATTGGCCCACTATCTAACCTGGTATCAGCATAACATTTTATCACTGATCACAAGCTTTTAGAAAATTACAGCTTGCATATGTAGCTGTAAAAGAATTAAATCACTAGCACAAATCTTACAAAGTAAGGATGTTAGACTCGAGCTAGCTTCCTGTTCAAAGAAACTTAACAAGAATAGCACACATCAAGTAGTCTAAGCCTAAAAGGAAGAGGGACAAACCATTTTATGAACACCATCTTGCGCTATAGCTCTGACAAGATCAGTCTCCGTTACCTTTAAAATAGAAAAAAGCTGTTTTTGAAATCACAAACGAAAGAAGAAACCAACGAGGACGTGATTAATAATTGGACATGTGGCCTGGACTCCTTTAACAAACTAAGCAAATCACCCTTCAAGTAGCAATGTTCTTACTGGATCTCAGATAGGAAAGGGAATGGGAAACAACATGAGCTCTAGACATTATGTTTAGAGTGAGATTGGCTTCATGTACTTTACCAAAAGTTGAATGAGTATCCATCATCTTTTCCCATTTTCTCTTGTAAATTCCATAATAAAGTGTACTCCAAAACAAATACAGATCTTGGTAATTTTAAGCCAGGTAATACGTTCCAATTTCTTGTTAGATTTACCAATTAACAATAAGACTTGGTGTGATGTTGGGGTCTTTAATGACTATGCTTTTGGTTGACTAGGTTTTATAGCAACTACATGTAAATCTCGTCCAATAAACAGTATCAAAATAAATAAAGCCAAATTGAGCAAGGAAATGCAACATAACCTTCTGCATCTATTGCACTAGTAGTTGGTGGCACTGTTGTCGGCTTTTGCAAATATTGTCTCTAATATTTTGTGCTAAAACCCACTTGGCTTTTATGGGGGTAAAATCTTTTAATTGTCTTGATTATCTTTCTTCTTGAACTTTTTAACTGCTAATAGTCTATTGTCTTTTATGGGTGTAAAGTTCTATTTTTTTTATATAACATATGGTAGACAAAATGTGCATAATACCTTCCATAGGTTCCAATTCTTGGGGTGTCTCCATGAAAGGATGTAATTGATCAGCCGGCCATAGAGCTTGTATTATATTTTACATCAAACATATAAGGCTTTGAGGTGGCCAACTTTGTCTCTAATAAGGCCTCTTGCTTATTGGCCGGTCAAATCTTTGTGGCCATTGAGCTGTGTGTCTCACGTGCATAAATGCACGAAAGATGCTCGTGATCTGCACACGAGAAACATGGGCTTGTTAGTCTCGCTATCTTCATCTGCTCTTTTTTTTTTTTTCAATGAAAGGTTTAGCATGAGAATCTAGTATGGTATACTGGTCATATAAGCTAGTAATCACTCGCATTGCCTTGACTTTGTTTTAACTAATTGCAGTTGTTGCTTGTTTGGATAGTATTCTTCCAATACTAGCCTTGCTAGATTTTATTTGAAATTAAGATCTTAGAGGTTCTATTCTTCTTTCTTTTGCAATGCAAGGATTGTTTCGAGGCTTTAAGAATATGAGAAATCTTCTTTATCTCGAGAGATAATATTCTTGTTCTTACTCAAAAGTTATGTTTTTCAAGTGTTTTGTGAAAATGGCTAATTTGCATTTGAGTGATTATGAAAAGTAAATGATAGTCACTCAAATTCAGTTTTACTATTTTGACACAACAGTTGGCAATATGACTTTGAGAAACAATAAAATATTATCTTGCATAGGGAGGACTTCTTGTGTCCTTGAGCATGGAATACTCCTTGTATTGCGGACGAAAGGAGAGTAGCATGAGCCCAGAGATCTTAATTTCAAGTACCTTCTAGAGGAGCTAGTGTGGGAGAATTTATCCAAATAAGCAACAAGTGCAGGTAGTGTCAAGGCAATGCAAGTCATTACTAGTTTAGAGTGATCTTAAATATAACAAACTAGATTCTCAGTATTCGGCAAAGATTTGGCTAGCCAGCGAGCAGAAGGCCTTATTTGATACTCACTTGGCCATTTCATATCTTTATTTAAAATAAAGCCCACTTTCAACTCTATCTTAAGAAAATATTCTCACTTTAGACTTTTATTTAGATTTTTCCCATTCTCAAGAACGACAGACACCAACCGTTGCATTAGAAGGGCTCTCAATTTTACGTGGATGTCCATTGTTGCATTCCCGACCACGAACAGAGCACACACTTTGCACTGAGCGAGTAAAGAGATGAGACTCCGCTCTGTTTTTATGGTTTCTCAGTTCTGAGACGGAGCTCCATCCGTATCGTACAAACCTGTAGTCTCGTTTCCCTTCGAATCACGGGCACAAAAAGGTTTTTTTGAAGGGTGCTCTCTCTGTAACCAGACCGAAATCGAATGTTGCTCAATTCATGGGAGGTTTTGTGATGCACATGCAGGTCTTCTTTTGGAGTTGCATTCGATATCGATGGAGTCATTCTTTGGGGACGTGCACCGATCGGAGGCTCTTTCCAGACTTTGCTATGATTGTACAATGATCACGGTAATTCACGTTTTCCTGATTGTCCTGTGTGTTTTTATCTTCTTCTTCTTTTTTTCATTTTCATTTTCATTTTTTTGGTTTTGAGGTTTTTGTCTTTCATGTGGTTGTCATTACCGTTGTTCTGCAGGAGTTTTGAAGGTTCCCTTTGTGTTCTGGACTAACGGTGAGCCAGAACTGGTTGCTTCTAGATGAATAACGTCTTTGGCTTGAGGGGCTCTTTCTGATCATTTTTATGCTTTGGCTGAATCCGTGGGCACGCTGGACAAGTTGTTTGTTTGCTATGCCTTTCATTAGTTTCATATCGCATCTTTGTGTCGACTCGTTAACATTTACAGTAGTGAAAACTCGTGGTTCAATCATTGCCTTCAGTAGAATCATAATTGTGACTCTTAGGGCATTGGCACTATCCAAGTGGTTTTATGTGGAAGAGTAGGGTAAACCCCTAAACATTGCAATGTGCTTATAAATCATATCAATCCTAATGGAAAACCGTTTCATGTTGTCCGATAGGAGGTGGTATTCTGGAGTCTACACGACCACTTCAACTGATTCAGCTTCTGGGAGTGAACATTTTACCTGGTTGGGTATAGTTTCTCAGTGGCCTTGTGGAACGGACTCGGTATTCTAACATTTATATGTCGACCATGGTATGACTGATGGAGTCCTTGCCACAGTTTGCTTTCTTTATGCTATCCTTTTGCAGGTGCTGCGGGGTCATTCTCCTTTCAGAAATCTGTTGAATAGGTACGAAATTACGAATTGGTTTCACGAAAGCAATCTATAGTCCTAATTCAAACTAGTGCTTTGGAAGTTTTACACTTGCGTAATTGATGGTTTTATATTTGCGTGCCCATATCTGCAACTGCATTTCGGTGATCCTGTTAATGAAGTAACTTTACAAACTATGCTTGCAAAATTAATCATGAACTTTGTATCAACTTAATGTGTAAGACCTGACCTTTATATAGCACTTCTCCTGGTTAATTCCTCGATGATGAAATTAATTTTCATCAAGATAATTCACTTACCAAAATCTGCAATTTTTTGCAAAGTACGACTCTTTCCTTTTGAATGTAAGACTATGAAATGGCAATTGAGTCTAATGTCACTAAATTTTGGTCTTTGTTCATGAATATATGCTTCATGCCGTTTATCTACATACTTATGGTGATGTTTTCCAGATTCGAAAATGAACTCATTGTGGCCACTGGGAAGGGAAACCCTGCTCTAGTGATGTCTGAGTATGGCTTCAAGTAAGTACTAGCCTAATATCTTGGTTTATTCATCTTTACTGGTTTCTCTAAGACCAGAGATCTGACGGTAACTTAGGGATTTTTTTCTTGGTTTTAATTTATTGATCTATGAATATGCTTCATATTTTGATAACATTGATCCTGTATCTCAATACAAAGCCTGGACAAGTGATCATGTCTTTGGCCCAAATCGATGCCTTAAGGATTTGGGACCAAAGTGTGATGTTTTCTCTGAGAGAGTGCAGGCTGCATTTGTCGTCAGTGATCCTGTAGATTGGGGCAGAGACATACAGGCATGCCATCGTATTATTTTTCTTTCAATGCATTAGTTCTGTTAGTTGATGCATCCATTTACATTACGATGTACCTCCTCCAAGTTTTAGCATCCCGTGGATGTGTATTAGTTTTCATGTCCAAAAATGGAATCCAGTATCTTTATTGGTAGTATTAGATAGAATCTGCCTCTGGATTTTCATTCATTGGGTTCTGTTAGGTACAATGAAAAATCTTGCAATGCATGTGCAATCTAAGGTCTGGACTCTACTGTAATAGCTCTGCAATGACAGAATAACTGCAACAAGTTCTCAGTGACATTCTAAGGTCCGGAGGGCTTCCAGGGCAATCAGGTGGACATCAACCACCTTTATATTTGGCAGCTGATGATCTTGAATATCAGCTTGTTTCATTGGTTGAAAACATGTGAAGTTCTATTGGATGCACCACTTTCACTTCTCTAGTTTAAAGTCTACAATTCTCAAATTAGTCAAGCGTACTCAGTGCAGGCTGCTTTTCTGCTGGAGCGACTTCGGATGGGTGCCTTTAGAATTGCTTTAGAGAGTGTATCGAACATGTAAATTGTCTTTTTTTCTTGAGGGAACTGGACATCGCGGCTTCAGCATGTCATTGCAAGTAATAGATGTGTAAGCTCATAGATTGCCTTTACCGTCTATTTGGGGGGGCTAATCCACCCTTCCTTCTGCCTCCATCTTATGGCTTCTCCTTCCAAACCAAGCGCTTGACATGAGAGTGGGCAAGTACAGCTAATGAATTGTAATGCCAGAAGATAATTATGCGTCAAGAAATTAGATGTGTTCATTTAAAGTACGTCTAATAAGTTATAATGAATCATGAGTTAAAGCTTCAAAGTGAAGTTTCAAACACTTCAATGGAAGGTCTTGTGAAAACAAGCGACATGTACTTCGAGCATTGAGGACGGTTCACGTATGCTCTCTAATCGTGGTGGAATTTTGCGGGAAGGAACGTTTGTTGGCGGCAGTAAAGGAGAGTTTTATAGCGCGATTTGGAAGCGGTGGAGAAGGGTGTACATAGACAAAGATAACACGATTTCCAGCAGACGAGAAGCAAATGATAGGAAAGGTCATGCGCCATAATCATTCACAGCCTGTTTGTGAATTACAAATCATTATCTCCATTGTCGAGAAGATGTAAAAAGAAGATGGTAATACACCATGAAATAGCACGAGACCTACACATTTGATAGGAACAATATGATGATTAATGAACCAGTAAAATTGACGTTGAAATGCTTTGGGTGTGAACTTCATGCGAACTTTCTCAAGAGCCTATCAAAAAAATCACTTGGCAGAAACTTGCACGCGAACTTACTCAAACAACTTATTATGCGAACTTTCCCTTACAATTGGTGAGAATATTTCAAAAAATCAATTCACAAAGCTTTCGAAGTGAACTTCATGAGAAGTATTGCACTGTTACTCTGCCTAGTGCAATGGTAAGCGCAGTCAGTAAGATATTTTACTTGATTTGGAGCTGATCTTATATGGAAAATAGGGTCCCAATGTAGAAAGGGAAAAGCCTAATAGGTAAAATGGGAAATCTCATCCAGAATAACAAGAAACAAAAGGAAAAGGCTATAAGATTATGGCAAGTTGGCGACATCTGATATCCTCCATTCTTGAATGAAGTTGAATTTGGAGCAAAGATATCCCTTAATGATGAATTTATTAGCCAAGCTCATGTTTATTTGTTCTTTGTTGCTAACTAGTTATGCAGGATATGTTCGGGGCAGGGCACATGCTGTGATCCAGAATAATTTGCCAGCCGAAACTACTTTAACATTTCATTAATTGCAAATCCAAGAACGCCAATCCCGAGGTCCATCACATAATGAGCGAATGGAAATTCTCCTTCACACCCAATTTCTAGAGTACGGCATTGTACTTCTGCAATTTTTCATGACTGGGTCAATTTCACAGGTTTGGAAGATCTGGCCTAATGATCCTCGTAGGTACGAGAAACACACCTAAGGCTACACTGCTTGTTATCCATGGGGTCCTCCGACACAAATCATCTTACTTATTTATGTACAACGATCATAGCACTCAAGCAATAGAAATTAAACAATCAACAATAAAGATAAAGATAAAGAACCAGTGGAAATTAAAGAAAAAAACTACTCGAGCCACATCGGGCAAAGTTATATAAAGTCTTGTTATAAAGTCCCGAGATAACACTTCATGAGTGACGTATAAAAATAAACATGCACTGGTCTAATAGAAGAAATCTCTTAAGGTGTCTGATAAAAGTTAAATTCTACATGAAACACAATAAGACTAGCGATGGGAATTAATCCAATCCCGTGATGTAATGCAAGAAAAGTGCAATCTAAATGCTCCCTTTCTATATGTTTTAATTTATTTTATGCAATGGGATTATCTAAATGTGTATAATAAAGATTAAATGCCGAACAATTCTACAAGAAAAAGGTAACATCCAAACTCCAAGCAAAAACAAAAGACCTTGAAACGGGCCTTGATGGCCCACGAACTACCTTGCACCAATGATTAACAAAATCAATAAAAAAAAAAAATAAACTGCAAAAAATGCTTTAAAATAAGTATATCTATCAAACATCCACATCGACAAATTACAATAAAAGCGAGCAAGATTAAAAAAGAGAAGGAAAATTATGATCACCGTTTGAAAGTATACCAACGGTAGATGACGGATCGGAATTAAAACATGAGGATTCTATAATAAAAAATCTTCTTTTTCTCATAAGTACCCTTGGGCTGAAAATTTCCTTTATCCCCCCTTGCCTTCGCCAAAATTTTCTTTCGATTACCCTTGATATTGATTTGGTTCGTTACCAATTTAGAACAGCACACATTGCACATGTATGTAAATTTCGGCTAGGCTAAGGAAAGGGCCGCGAGGTCGGGGCCGGGCTCAAATGGGCTAGACTGCGAAAAATTCAATGAATTTAGAGCCCAATTTTAAGCGGCATTCGCAATGCCACATTTGCTCAAATTGGATGTTGACACGCTATCTCTAAACAAATATGTTTCACATTAACGTGATGAAGAACGCAGTGAAGAATGAGAATGCAAGACTACGCAGTATTGACATTTTCTGTTTACGAGTGAAATCCTGTCATTATCCACAGATTTGATCCTTAATTGTCATTAAATGCAAGTCAGACCTCTAGGTGTAAACAACATAGTGCATTGCAATCCAAGTACGATGATCTCGGAGTCCAATAAGTAACGAGCGTATGGGGATTCGGATTTGAAATCCATTTGTTTGGGAGGAGGTGGTTCGTTTGCGACTTTTCATTGGTCGGATCAATTTCACCGATTTGATTTATATAATCAAAGAGGGAAGGAGAGCTTGTGACCTATGTGTTAGGAAGATCTCGCCCAAGGTTCGTGTAGGTTTCATATATATACATCAGAGACTATACTGATTGTTATCCATGGAAGCTATTTGAGCAAGACATGTTGAGATGTTTGATTATTTGCTGGCTAAACTCTACTCCAACAATGCATTGAAAATCCAAGCAAGACAATTTCAGAGTCCATACATAACGACCATATGGGGATTTCCCATTTATTTAGGAAGAAGTTGTTCATTGTCACTTTTCATGATCGGGTCAATTTCACGGGTTTGACATATAAGCAATAGAGGGATGAAAGAGCTTACGACCTGTGTGTTTGAAAGATCTCGCCCGATGGTCTCGGTAGGTTTGTATACACACACCTGAGACTATACTGATAGTTATCCATGGAAGTTTGTTTGGAGCAAAAACATATGTTGAAATGGATAACATTTGCCTGTTAACGACACTCTAACAGTGCATTGCGAATCCAAACAAGATGAACACCGAGTCCAATACATAGCAACCATGTGTGATTTAAAACCAATTTGGTTTGGGAAGAAGTTGTTCGTTTGTGACTTTTCGTGGCCAGGTCAATTTCACTGGCTTGACATATATAAGCAAAAGAGGGATGAAAGAGTTAGCAACCTCTGTGTTTGGAAGGTCTCACTCAATGATCCTAGTAAAGTTTGATGTACACACCGGGAAACTATACTGATTGTTATAAATGGAAGCCTGTTTGGAACAAGACATATGTTGAGATGTTTAATAATTTGCCGGTTAACACTACTCTGACAGTGCTTTGCAAACACAAGTAAGATGATCTCGGAGTCCAACACGTAACGACCATATGGGATTCAGATTTAAAACCCATTTGTTTGGGAAGAAGTTGTTCGTAAGTGACTTTTGGTGGCCAGTTCAATTTCACCGCCTTGACATATATAAGCGAAAGAGGGACGAAAGCTTTTGTGATCCGTGCATTTGGAAGATCTCACCCAAGGGTCCTTGTAGGTTTGATTTGATTTGATATACACATCGAAGACTATATTGATTGTTATCCATGGAAGCCTATTTGGAGCAACACATATTTTGAGATGTTTAATAATTTGCCTGTTAACACTACTCTAAAAGTGCATGGCAAATCCAAGCAAGACAATCTTGGAGTCCAATATGTAAAGACCATCCGGAGGTTCAAATTTGAACTCATTTGTTTTGGAAGAAGCTGTTTGTTTGTGACTTTTATGCCAGTTCAATTCACCAGTTTGACATATATAAGCAAAAGAGGGACGAAAGAGCTTGCGACTTGTGTGTTTGGAAGATCTCATGCAATGGTCCTTGTAGGTTTGATATACACACTAAAGACTACATTGATTGTTATCCATAGAAGCTTCCTACACAAATGGGAAAGATGATGTTGTGAATTGATGCATTACAATTTGGATGATGTTGTGATATATACACATGCATTTGTTTCTTCTAATATCCTCATAGTTTCACTTTCGAGTTGCATCTCTTTCTTTAAATTGTTGTCTCTCCATTTTTTGTCATTCTATTTGCACCTATTGCTTGTTATAAAATGTTTTGATGTAAATCTAATAAGTATTGAGCCATGTTGATGTATAATTTGTAACGCTCGTGTTGTTTTACGAATCAAAATCCTGAAATTGTAAGTAAGTTAAATAAATTCATTTTGACATATCTGGCAAACTATGAGAAAACTGAATCCTTGGAGACATTTTTAAGTGAGGGACATTTTGGGCCACTTCTACGAGTGATACTAAAAGCAATCCGGTAGGATGAGGAATATATGTTCCTCTTCAACCAGAAGAAGCTAGCTGAAGATTAGAGGCTATGTTAGTCGGAATCAAGTGCGCTCGAAAATGTTTTGAATGAAATTTCAAATAAAGACATGAAGTGAGATCATTTTCTCAAAAACGACTCAGGTGGACATTATTTCTTGAATAAGGACTTGAGCTCATCCCTGTCAATATTTGCGGGCCGGAACAAGGGTAAATTTTTTCCAAAAAAATATTTTGAATAAAAGGAAAACCCAAATTTATATAAGCGGAAACCCCAACTTTTCTCTTCCAACCCACTCAACCTCCGGTCGGAATAAGGGCATATTTTCCATTGATCATTGAAAAGGGTTTACACATTGTAATGAGTCCGCTGTTCTGATATTGTGCAAAATTCTATTTCTTTCGCTTCTTAATCTGACTCTGTCTGATATTGTATTGAAATGGGGACGGAGGTCGCTTCTTGTTCTGCGGTGGAAGAGGTGGTTCACCGGGAGGAGTTCGGGCTATCGGGTTCGGAGATGGTGGAAGAAGAAGCGGTTGCGTTTGGCTACGAGTTTTAATGATGAAGAAGGTAGGGAGGATTGCCTTGCCTTTGCTTGTTCACTGGAGAGTGACTGGGATGGGCTGCGAGCTTTAGCTTTTACGGAAGAAGGAAAGGGGGAAAATGGAGGAGGTTCTTCTTTTAGATTAATTTAAAATCCCTCATCCTTCGCACGCCGCGGCCACCGCCTGACTGCATGCCGCCACTGCTGGTCGCACACCACCACCTGGTCACATGCTGCCGGCGCCCCGGGTCCTCACTTAGGCAGCACTCCGTCCAAATCTCATCATCCATCTCGTTTATGAAGTGGGTTGAGGCCCGAGGCAGAGAAAGAATTGGGATTCTTATTTTTACAAAATTAGGCTCTTCTTTATTGAAAATATTTTTGGACAAAAAATGCTCTTGTTCCAGTTACCATGAAAAATGAAATCACGTATTTGTGATCTATGATCAAATGTAACTTTTGGTTCAATAATAAATAAAAAAAATTGATTTTATAACTTCTTATGCATAGGGGATCATTACTCACACTCGAAATTAAGATTTTTATTTCCAAGATCATAATTCTTGCTGATGTCCTCGGCATGATGTTCTTCTTGTTTGCAGCGTGTCATGGCTAACTCAGATCATTGTTTCGACATGTATGTGTATGGAAAAGGGACAGATCAACGCACCGAGTGTCTCCGGAATGTTTGATATTTATTTATGTTCCATGGAATCCTCCACAAAACTGATGGGTTCTGAGCTCTCTCGCCTGGTGATGGACGTGTAACGTCCCTTATCACCACAAGACAAGTATATACGATGATCGTGGCAGAATTTAGCGGGAAGGAAGGTTCGGCAGCGGCGGTGAAGTAGAGGTTTTTAGCGCGATTTGAAAGCGGTGGAGAAGGGTGTACATAGGCAAAGATAATAAAACTTCAATACACACTAAGCATATCATAGTAGCGGTCATGTGCCGTATCATTCACAGCCGGTTTGTAATTACAAAATTTTTTTTATCTATGTTGTTGAGAAGAACTAAAAAACAAACCATGAAATAGCAGGAAACCTACATATTTTGATATGTATCGATTAGAATCAATAGTGGGACCGATAAATGTGTTAAGAGACGATGCATATGCATGCTGATGCTAGATAGATTATTTCAATCTCGATCTTAAATAAAACCATAAGTGGAATTCATAAGGATATTAATAACAACGTTCGTAAAGGGTAAAACAAGGCTGGAAATAATGACAATCAAATGCGTGTGATGTCTATCAAATCGTTTAAGTAGCGATTGAGAAGAAACATTTAAACATTCTACAGAGTTGATTACCCTAGAATGTGACGAAGTTTTCTGAAATTCAATGGAACGCGACGGAAAATGTCCTTATTCCTTACAGAGGACCTCTCTAGAGGAGGGGTAAAGATTCAAAAAACCATATTCGAATTTTGGATAAGTAGAAATACACGAAATTTGGTACTGTGTATGGTAAAATTTCAATAATCCTGTCTTTCATGCATGGATCTTGCTGCGGTGTACAAGACAGAAATTCTTTCGTGCGACGTCAAAATGGAAATACTAAAACAAAAGGTAACATGGCAATTCTTATCTCAAGACAAAAATAAGGAACGAGAAATAAAAGGTAATACGGAAAAAAAAAAAAAAACAAGAGGGTATTGAAAAAGTGATGTCTTCGTTTTCTCTCCTTTAACTAATGTGAAAGGTAACATATTCTCATCCCAGAGTAAAAAGGAACAAAAGTAACGGTTACATGTCTATGGCAAGTTAGCGAAATCCGATACTTGATTGTGGGTATATAGATTGTAAGTAAAAAGTCATCCGGTTTCCTTGACAAATCGTGGAGTGCAGATTGCACCGTCGCTCTGGGCAAGCAGAGTAGCGGTGCAGCCAGCCAAGCATTTTTCCAAGGAGAGTTCAACTGTTTTCACTTTCTGTCCTTTAGTTACTCAATGCACAAGATTTTATACTCGATTCGTAGCTGATCTGACATGGATATCCCGATGTAAAAAGGGCATAGTGTAAAAGGTAATATGGGGATTCTCATCCCAGGGTAAAAAAGGAACAAAAGGAAAAGGTTATAGGATTATACCAAGTTGGTAACATCTGAGATCCTCCATTCTTGATTGATTTTGAAATTGGAACAAACATATCACTCAACGATGCATTCATCAGCTAAGCTCATGGTTATTTGTTCTTTGTTACTAACTAGTTGTGCAAGAGATGTTTGGGAAAGGACGACAGATGCTGGAATCAAGAATTATTTGCCAGCTGAAACAATTCTAATAGCTCATTGTAAATCCAAGAATGATGACCTTGGTGTCCAACACACGACGAGCGAGTGGAAATTCTCATTCAAACCAATTTCTGGGCGACGACGTTGTTCTTTTGTGGCTTTTCATGGCCGCATCAATTTCACAAGTGTGATATATATATGATGATCATAGGGATGGAACAAAATGTGAACAGTGTTAGTGGAAGATCTCGCCTAAATGGTCCTTGTAGGTTTGTGAAAGCCACTAAAGACTACACTGGTTGTTATCCATGGAATCCTCTTATAGAATTGGGGAGGAAACCTCTCATGTAAATGTATGGTTTTGGGGGTGATGATGTTCTGAATTGATACATTACAATTTAGACGGAATAAGAATCATGTTGCTAATTTATATATATATAATATATATATATATAACATGTGCGTGCGTATGTCAATGTGTTTATTTCTTCTAATATACTCATCATTTAACTAATTTATGTTTTATTTATCTTTATAGTTGTCATGATAGTCGCGAGGTGAATCTAGAGGGGCTAATGGATTATTACGCAAGCTTGAATAACCTTCTTGTGAGGTGGTGCTTACGCCGCACAAACTCTCCAAATCATTTCGATTGCAACTTGATTTTCATTTGTTATTGATTGAATATTAATTAAGTTGCTTGTACCAAATTCTAGGCTTAGGGGCCAATTAAGACGCGAGACACCGCCTTTCCTTTGTGAATCACAGGTTTCTAATTCAGAGATTTGGTTATACCCATTATTTAGTACGTTTTATCTTTTAATAAAACGCTGTCCTCATGCAAGTTTTTCTCCTCTTAGCCTAGGCATATAAATGGGGCCAATCGCAGCACTCAAGCAATAACATTAATCAATCAATAATCAAGACAGATAAAGAACCAGTGGAAAAGGAAGAGCCACCTAGGCCACATCAGGCAAACTTATATAAAGTCTAGTTATAAATGTTGCGCGAAGCAAGCGATTGAACAATAAAATAGATAGAATAAGAAAATAAGTCGGACACTAGATTTATATGGTTCGGTCATAAAAACCTACGTGCACCGGGAGAGCAGTAATGAATTACACTATAGATCAAGTGATACAAAGGAAATTATAAACCACGATCCTAACACTCCTCATTTATTTTATTATAATGGAAAAAAAAACTTGAAAAAAAATTAGGTAAATTTTTTTCTATTGAACATTTATCATTTATCCAACCAAAAGAAAGGACATTTATCAGTCAATTTTTCTATACCGATCTACCTCGGATCGCACCCTAGAGTCTATCCAAGAATTATCTAACATCTTACTTGAGGTTTAGGGGATCGGCTTACCTTGATGAGGCTAATTCGAAGTCGAACGGCGACGGAAACAACGAACGGGCCCGGCTGGTGATCGTGATGAAGCACGACGGTGGCGCGGAATCCAGCAAAACCTAAGGAAACCAAGGCTGTTCAAGGGCTAAACGGGGTGGTTCTCAAGCTGAAAATCAATATTTTTACATGAAAATGAGCTCTAGGGTCGCTGGGGTCAACATATATCAACGTGGGCTATATTTCAAATTCAGGTAACAGAAAACTAGTTCGTTGACTGAAACCAAAGCAGATTTGGAAGGCCAAACGACCTCAGATTGAAGTGATTCAAAGTTCTATGAACTCATCTCAGATAGGACTACAACAAATTCAAAAATCACAAAAATCCAATGGTCCGATTTCCATCGGCGGCCAATTGAAATTGGCGCAAAAAAAACTGGAACCAATAGAGAGAGAGAGAGAGAGAGAGAGAGAGAGAGAGAGAGAATTCGAAAATTTTAGAGAGAGAGAAGAGAAAGATTCAATGATAATTATGGAGGGGAGAGAGAGAGAGATTTATGGCTTTGAGCTCAATTATTTGAGTTACTATTCATCGAAAATGACATAAAACTGAACGAATTGACTGATTTTTGAGTTATTAGTGAATTTTCGGACTGAAAACCTTGGGCATCAATAATTTTTGGTCAAAGCTGGTCAAAATGGTCAAAAAGATGACCGACGAGACATTTTTGGAAATTTGTGAAATTTCAAGACTGGTAGGAGCTCCATTGATGCTGATTTGGCTCAATCGCGATCAGAAAATAATTCGGAATACCACTGAACAAATTTTTAGCCTCGGTAAATTACTAACACTATCTAGCCATGGATTCTAGCACAAGACGGGGACAAGATAGCAATTTTCAATTTTGCCCTTTCTTGAGGCATTCCAATGCCACGCTGCCAATTCAAGCCTTTCGAGGCGACATCAATTTCAATTGCGATATTCATGAAAACTCGATCATCCATCTCGGAATCTGATTTGTGGCCACATTCATATGATAACGACTCTAGTAAATACTCGACTAACGAGCGGCTTTTAGGAGCTACGCGTATCGACCTGCAATTAGGTCCACGTACTTAAATTCCTAGCTGGTCATCTTGAAAATTATCAGTTTCGAGTGAGATTTAACTACAGTGCATCAATGAAATATATCCATTCTATTACAAATCTGAGAGTTGGTCGAATTTCAGGATGTCACATATGTTATCCCCAGCGACCTCTAGAGCTCATTTTTATGTGAAAATATTGATTTCTAGCTCGTGAGCCACTCCGTTCAGCCCTTAATCAGCCCCAGTTTGTACTAAATCCACCAGAATCTGTCATGCTTTGTCGGTCGCCTCTGCTTCCATCGCTTCCTTAACTTTGTGTCAGCCTTAATTAGGTGAGTTAAACCTCTATTTCTCGATTAGAGTATTGTACATGCCATGGACTAGCTCTAGGGCCCGATTTGAGGAAAATCGATTTAGGAAAAATCGTCGGAATCGGCATTAATTGAGCAAATGAATTATGTGCAGGCTGAGATATGCTGTTGATTTGAGATATGTTGTTGCCGTGTTGAAATAATGGCTGTTTGTGGTGATCGAAGTGGGTCTCGTGAGGTTTGGGTACAGAAAAAATGGATTTTTGGACTTTTATTCAAAAACGGGCCAAATTGTATTTTGAAAGTCACTGTTCACGACTCATGAATACTGTTCACATTCTGTCCAATTTGATTTTGGTTCAAAATGACAAGTTTTGTGGGTCCCGTGTGGTTCGAATACCGAAAAATATATTTTGGAGCATTTTATGCAAAACCAGGCCCGAGCAATATTTTATATTATTATTCAAATATTTGGGGCTTGTGTTCGTATTCAAAATAATATTTGAGGATTATCCACGTATGCTCGGAATTAATTATTTGATCAATTTGGGTCCCACGTGAGAAATTGGGTATTTTAAATAACATTGAGCACGTGAAACAGGTTGATTGGCTTGGCCATTGTGTCGACTATGTGGATTGAATATTTGGACTCGTATTTGAAATGTAGCCTAACGTACCTAGCCGACGATTTTGCCCAAATGAATTTGATTGATTTTATTGCTTGGATGGTGTGTGCAACGGTTTTCGCACGGGTAAAATGAGTTGATTGATTTGGCCATTTGGTCGGATATATGAATTGAATATTTGGATTACATATGTATTTGCATTGATTGTCATGGATTGGACTGTTTTTAAATTGAAAGTTTAATTGCCTTTATTGAGCCATTAACTGGTTGTGTTAGTTTTGGATTATCTGGGTTTGTGTGGTCCTGGATTGGACCTGTTATAAATGGTTTACATGTTTGGCCACTATGTGGCGAGTTTTCTAAATTTGAACTGCTTTGAGGTAATCGAATCTGGCCTAGTGATTTTGAGTGATTGGGTTGAGAGTTGAGAGTTTGGTTTGGGTTTTTTTGGTATTCTGAAAAGAGATTTAGAGGTAAGCTTATTGAGATGTGTTCTCACGGTGATTTTCCCCACCTTTCAGGCCCTAGGACATAAGCATGGCAGGGATACCATAAAAATTAATATCCAGGTGGCGGAGTATCCTATTAGTAAGGACAATTGATGTTAAATCAATGGTTACTGATGGATGTGGTCACCCTGGGTTGTTTGTTGTTGTTAATCTTTGTAAAGGTGATATTCATGTGTAATATGTAGCTGAGATTATGTATATATATGAGGTGTTATAGTTGCGCTAGTCCTTGCTCATTCGCTATCCGGGGTAATGTATCGCTTCCGTTAGCGTTTATTTGGATATTAAGGTTTCTAGGTCGGCAACAGTCCTGCGATGTCGCATGTATCTATTGTTGTTATGTAGATATCACGCACTTGTGGAGGTTCAGGGTGTGACACCCATCACTATAATATAAAATTAATAAAAAAATTTCAAATAAAGATTAGAAGTACACTTATTTTCTTAAATAAGGATCTCAAGTTAATTTAAGCATTTTCATTAAGTGGAAAAGCCAAAATTTAGATGTCAAATTTTCTTTTTTCATGAATACAAAATTAAATCCCTTAAAAGACTATGTGAAGCCATGACCTATATGTGACTTAGTATATGACCAAGTCTTGCCTACATTAGTAGATTACTATAAGTTCCTAAGTTAAATAGTGACATGCATGCTATGTGATACCTAATTAAAAGTAATTTTACATGCAATACTACTCACTTCAAATAAGAATTAGATCCCTAATGACACATCATATCCTAAACGGCGTGCAACATGCATCAATTAAGAGAAATAGAGTGGCATCACAAGTTTCAAGTTCGTGAGGGAGCAGCTTGAGCGGTTGATTATGTACCAGACATGGATTCTGCTATGTGGGTTTTCATGATTCGTTTCACAAAAAGGTAAATAAAGCGCAACGCGAGTCGAGATAATTGTGTTTTGGTAAAGTTCAATTTTTTCTCGTTTTTCATTTTAAAAGTTGAGATTAGGAAGATCTTTCCAAATCAGATTTGAATTGGGAGCAAATCAAAATTGATTCATCTATCGATTGTCTAGGGAAATGTGAAGGTAACCCTGTAGTGAGCAGAAGTGCTGCATATGTGTAACACTTATCCTTAACTTGCAACGAGGCCTTTTCTGGGCGAAACTCAAAAGAATAAAATCATGCGAGCTCCAACCCAAAGCGAGTAATATCGTTGGCTAGTGGGACTTGGGCATGACATTCTATGCCACTTAAATTGCCTCGAATTGCTGATACATTTTCCACATAAATTTTTAGGAAATAATTGACCATTGCGGGCTTAAGAGTAATATTTCTTCGTCATAAAGTACAACACAATTTAATTATAAAGGAAAAAATCGAACAAAAAAAATTATTATAGAATTTAAAACTCAGTCTGAATCTAATCAGTAGAACTCAGCACATCATCATTAAGTCATCAACCACTCGCCCGATAAAAAAGAAAGAGAGAGGGACGGTAGATAGAATTCTAGAATAATGAAAAGCCAACAAGTCCACATGGCTATACTTTTCACTGTGGAATCATGCGACAGATCAAAAGCATGCGGAGGTTATTTTCCTTTTTTGCTACATTCGCAAAGGAGAACTTGTTGGCAAAGAGTAAAGATGTCGTGAGATAGTTTTCTCACGTGGAGCAAAAGAAAATTTTAACACTTGTCTACAAAAAATATAAATTATTGGATAGTCTTGATTTCTCGGACCTCGTTGAGTCATCGAGACAAATCCAACAGGATTGGATTAAAAGCTTATGAAATTTCTTATTCATTAAAAAAAACTAACTAAAAAGAGATGACAAAACCCTAGATTTAACGTGTGCAACAACCATTGCCATGGTCATGTGCCACCGTCGAAGAACAACCCCAAAGATGACAGTGGGTTTCGTCAATCATTGTATCGATTTTTTTTTTCCGCATTGCGTAGACAGCTGTTGTGATCTGCCATGAGGGTTTGACAAATCTAGAGATATCACCATAGGTCAATAGCATGGACTCTTTCAAGTCCTACCTCACGTAATGCTGGATTTCGTTTTGTAATTAACAACCTAAATGTTACTAGGAGTCACCATTAGCTTATTGGGCCAGCTAGAAATCAATTGAGATGTGGGAGTGTCATCTCGATTCCTACACAATGAAAGTTTATAAGTTCAGAGACTTGTTTACGCTAACTAATAATTAGCGTCCTTTTAGTACCTAACAAGTTAACATTTCCTAAAGTGATCATATATTCTACATATCATTTTAAGCTTACCAGGTATCTAACCAGTGTTAGATGATCATGTCTAATATCTTTCTATCATTTCGTGCAATTACCTATTTATCCTTAACCTAGCATCTAGAAAACGATTAATAGACAATTTATCAAAAGATAGTGCTATAAAAAGCACTCAATCAGGTAACATATACCAAATATTAGATTGAAATGTATACATGCAAATCAAGTCTATAATGGCGATATCTAAAGGAATACAACTCTGATACGTGGATCGGGTATATAAACAGATTGGACATTAGTCTTCAATCACCAAGCTTTAATGGGCTATCATCTCCATGGGTGTCACCATCAACCACTACATTGTGATATTAATCTGATGCATCAAGGAATATGCATTCACTCAAATTAGATAATCAGTGAAGTCTAGTCAATCAAAGGATAAATGAGCATTTTGAATTAAACTATAATCACTGTGCTAATTTATCTATTGAGACATGCAATACGGAACAAATTATTTAGACATTTATATGTTAAGTTAAACTAAATCATGCAAACTAAACATGAAAAATAATCAATAATTACACACATAAAAGTCTAATTTGACAATATAGGCAAATAGAGGCATTCCCTACCTATTTCCTTTTCTTTTGTTTATGCATTTTCTATTTTTTTTTTATTTTTAATGATTTTTATTATAAAATTTATTTTAATAACAAAACGGGTCCAGGTCAGATCGAGCCATCAGACTTGACCCAGACAAGCAGAACCTAGGTCCTTGCAGACTAGGTTTTAAGCCCAAACAAGGCCTCTCGTTCGGACTGGGCTCAATTTTGAAGAGAATGACATTTATGCAATGATAGAGTGGACAAGAGAAGTGCACTGTGAGTGCATGAGAGAATGGATAGAGATAATGTAAGGATAAGGCCTCTCATTCAGACTAGGCTCAGTTTCTGGTTCTCTAACCTCAACTGGTTCCTCTCTTCTATTGTTCTTAATGTGACGAGTTCATCCTTGATGTGGCCACACACTTAACTCTTTGGTGTTCGTTTTGTTTTCTAGCCTCAATTTAGTGAAAATCATGTTATTGTAGAATATGGACATTGATCCTTTCATCATTTCACATGCTACATCATCACAAGTTGCTACCCTTTTCTTTCTCTCGAGATAAGATGTCAACAAAGTCTTATCTTTATGAGCTTCAATTGATATCTATTTAACATGATCTAACTGAACTTGCTTGTGTTTATGGGTGACTTCTTGATGGTTGATGAGATGACTACAATTCTAGGTTCGAGGCGACATATGATAGTTTTGCTTTCTTTACACTGAATAGAAAAGATTAAAGACATGTAGAACTTCAGATTCCGGAGCATTTGCCCATGTGTTGTGTTGATAGTCAGAACTTACAAGTTAAGTTAGTTTCATTGGCTCACATTTTCTACATTTAGTGAAAAGGGTTGAAGTAATTATCTTACTCGAAATCTTTATAAGACATGAGCATAAAAAATAGTCCTAAAGTGCAAATAGGGAGGCGAAGTTCACTCATACATCTTATTTGTAGCAATTGATTTTTGTATTGTAGGAAACTTTCTTATGCATGTGAGGAACTTCTTAGTAGTTTGATATTGTGATAATAAGGTTAGTCGATGGACATGTTGGAAGATAATAAGTTGGCTAGTTCTGAAGAAATACAGCCTACTAGAGATGTCGAAGGTGAACCTATGTTGGAAGACGGCGATGAGTTGGTTCGTTCTGAAGAAATAGAGAACACCGGAGATGTCAAAGGTGAACCTATGTTGGAAGATGGCGGTGAGTTGGCTCATGCCCATGAAATAGAGGCCACTCCATATATCAAAGGTGAACCGATGTGAGAGACAGAGAGTTGACTCCTGGAGAAATAAAGCTCGTAGGAGACATCTTGGGTGCTGCTGCTCAAGCCAAAGACGACGATTATGGTGAGCTCCGTCGTCATCTTCTATCGAAAGGAGCACCTGAAACTGATCAACCATGTTGGATATGCTTGCTTGTCACTATTAGTTATTCTATGCTTGCTTGTTAGTATTAGCTATTCTACTTTCTTTATAATTTGACAAGTAAAAAAAGGGATTGTGTGCTAATTTGACATAGGGACTTAGAGCCTTTCGTGAATCTGAACAATTACATTTTCTCCATCATGGTGGCAGGTACTAACATTTGCTAGGTTATGGTTAGTCCTTTTTCTCTATGCAAAGAATAAGATTTTCTTTCCCATTTTGGCAAACAAAAGAATGACTAGTAACGCGGAATATTCCTAAACAGTTAGTATGACTTTCTTGACTGAAAAATTGAGCTTATACTGGGGATTGCGAAGCTCATAATAGTCCTCTCGGGTCTGCGACGGCGGTTTGAACCTATCACAGGTATGGCCGCCGCACCACGATGGGGTCGGCGGGGGCCTACTTCTTCTTGGGGTACTTTATCATGTGCCTTCGAATTAATATCTAGAGCGCTGGGATGTCTAGATCACTAGGGAAGGCAGGTGACTAGATCACTTCGGGACCAGGTCTACTCGACAAATGGTTTACTTGAGTGCTGGGATGTATTTGGTCAGATAAATATTTGGGGGTAAGACACTTTTCCTCTATAGTCCCAAGATTTTCGACCTCGTCACCTCCTCGCATAACCTGAAGTTTCTCTTACTCATGGCTATCGAGTTTACAAAGATAATCTTCATATGTGGGCTATGAGTGCACTCAACGTGCACTAAAAGTGCACATGAGAAAGAAGAGAGAGAATGTATGGGCTAAAGAAGAGGAGAAATGGACTAAAGAAATAAAAGGTAGAATTAAGCTTGAAATGGAAATAAATAGGGGGTCAACCCAAGGGAGAAAAAGCCCAACAAGGCACGTAGGTAAGTCAGTCCAATCAGTTTATTGCTTTGTATTTTGGTGGTTCAAATGCTTCTTAACATCGGCACCATCCTCAGCTACGTCAACTATTATTTCTTCCCTAAGTTGAGAGACTCACTCGGGTATTGGGTTATGCTAGGGATGGTAGCAATCCTCTTGGCCTTGATCATCATTGGGATCATCTTTCGGCCAGAATCCCCCTATTGGATCATCACATAGGGCCGCACAGGTGACGCCAAGCATGTCATCGCAAGGATTACTTATTCCAAGGAGGAGACCAAACTACTGAACGTCGAGATTAAGAGGCTGCAGGCACCCTCAAGAGTGTGACGAAAGTAATATCCAGATCACCAGGGAAGGAAGGTGGCTAGATATCTTCGAGACTAGTTCCGTCAGACACATGGTCTTCTTGAATGCTGTGATGTATTTGGTTCGATAGATATCTAGAGGTGAGGTACTTTTCATCCATAACCTTAAGATTCTTGACCTCATTACCTTCTCGCACAACTTGAAGCTCCTCTTATCCATAGCTATCGATTTTGTGAAGATAATCTTCATGTATGAGTACACTCACGTGCACTTAATGTGCACTATGAATGCACATGAAAGTGGAGAGAGAGAATGTGTGGGCCGAGGAAGATGAGAATTGTGCTAAAGAAATAAAAAGTACAATTAAGCTTTAAAAGGAAAGAAATAGGTGGCTACCCATGGGAGAAAAGACCCACCAAGGCACGCAGGCAAGCTGGCTCGATCTATTTATTGCTTTGTATTTTGGGGGTTCAGATACTTTTGAATATCGATACTCTCCTTGACTACATCACCCATTATGCTAGGGACAACAGCAATCCCCACAACTTTGATCGTCATTGGGATCATCCTCCTGCCAAAATTCTCATCAGGCAGGATCACTTAGACGACGCTAAGCACGCCAAAATTCCCTTTGTCACTCCAAACCTCGAACTAAACTGGATCGAGCTGACTTTGCTCTGATAATGGAAATGTAATAAGTTAGTGAACATGGTTCCATCTTGTATTTTAGGACGACTTTGGAGATGGAAAGTTTGGAAATAAGGTTTTGTTTGTTTCATAAAAAGCAACATTTAGGAAAACGTTTTTCAAATTTTTCGGCATTCGGTTCACGAAAATAGATGAATCAAGGAAAGTATTTTTCACTCGTAAAAAACACCTTCAAAATTGGGCGAAACGATTTTTTATTTTTGAGAAGAGGAAAATATTTTCCCTCATCTTTCCTCCTACCACTTTTTCACATTCCTTATATTTTAGTTATATTATATCATATTTTCGTTTCTTTTTATTTTTGAATATATATTTTATTTTTTTCTTTCTTCCTCTATCGACGACCGATCACAAGTGAGGTCGAGCCTGGCCTTGTAGGACTCGGGCGAGATCGAGCTCGCCGGCCTGTGGTGAGGCTTCGCCTTGTTCATTTACGCCTTTTAAATTGATTAGTGATAATTAATCAGTTTAAGTCGGCCTCGCTCGCCGGCTAACGTAGAATTACTTATAATTCATAAGTAAGTTAAGAGAATTGCTCAACTAGAGAAATTGAGCATCTTAGGACTCGAATACGCTACTTATAACTTTTAAATTTAGGGTGAACTTCCGCTTGTAAGTCTTAGTACTTCGCAATATAGACGAAACGAATTTCTCAGTATATGTCGATTTGATATTATACCGATTATAAAAGATGGACACCATGTGGGCACTACACTGAGACTCTCGATACGATCTTGCAGTGCTTGGGTCTAAATTAGAATATTAAATTCCTTCTAAGTTGATAAAATTTTAATATGATTAAGGAAATTTTTCGATAGTGCACCCGAACTTTTGGACGTAGGGGAGGGATTAAACTGAAAACAAAGTCAACCATGATAAAAAAAAATGCCATGAAGGACAAAGAAATTATTTTTATAGGACCCACGAAGTGAAGAGTATTATCTCGTCTAAAAGAGGATTATGCCAGCTAAGGCTAAGGCTAAGGCGAGGTTGTCTAATGTCTGTACGCGTGTTTGCTCGGCTGGGAACCATCATCGCAGGGGATGAATTGAGCGGGTTGCAAGAGAACGGCAGTGGATGCAACCTTAAAGGTCATATACATAGACATAAGCCGAGTTTATATTTAGTTAATTTTACATGTTCATTTCGACCCAAAAAAAGAAAATTGCATGTGCACCGATATGCTTTTTACCTCATTTAATGTGGGTGTGCACGTATATATGTACATGGTCTTGTGGGGATCACATGAGATCATGGTGCATCTCATGAGGTAAAAAGCATCTAAACATAATGTTCAACATGAGATTTTCTCTCTCGACATTATAGCTTGTTGGTGCATGTGCTGTTGTCCGAGATACGTCCAGCGCTTTGCAACTAGAAAAGCGAATGGCACTAAATTGAGCTTATACTGGGGATTGCGAAGTTCATAATAGTCCTCGGGTCTGCGACGGCGGCTTGAACCTATCACAGGTATGGCCGCCGCACCACGATGGGGGGGCGGGGGCCTACTTCTTCTTGGGGTACTTTATCATGTGCCTTCGAATCAATATCTAGAGCGCTGGGATGTCTAGGTCACTAGGGAAGGCAGGTAACTAGATCACTTCGGGACCAGGTCTATTTGACAAATGGTTTACTTGAGTGCTGGGATGTATTTGGTCAGATAAATATTTGGGGGTAAGACACTTTTCCTCTATAGTCCCAAGATTTTCGACCTCGTCACCTCCTCGCATAACCTGAAGTTTCTCTTACCCATGGCTATCGAGTTTACAAAGATAATCTTCATATGTGGGCTATGAGTGCACTCAACGTGCACTATAAGTGCACATGAGAAAGAAGAGAGAGAATGTATGGGCTAAAGAAGAGGAGAAATGGACTAAAGAAATAAAAGGTAGAATTAAGCTTGAAATGGAAATAAATAGGGGGTCAACCCAAGGGAGAAAAAGCCCAACAAGGCACGCAGGTAAGTCAGTCCAATCAGTTTATTGCTTTGTATTTTGGTGGTTCAAATGCTTCTTAACATCGGCACCATCCTCAGCTACGTCAACTATTATTTCTTCCCTAAGTTGAGAGACTTACTCGGGTATTGGGTTATGCTAGGGATGGTAGCAATCCTCTTGGCCTTGATCATCATTGGGATCATCTTTCGGCCAGAATCCCCCTATTGGATCATCACATAGGGCCGCACAGGTGACGCCAAGCATGTCATCGCAAGGATTACTTATTCCAAGGAGGAGACCAAACTACTGAACGTCGAGATTAAGGAGGCTGCAGGCATCCCTCAAGAGTGTGACGAAAGTAATATCCAGATCACCAGGGAAGGAAGGTGGCTAGATATCTTCGAGACTAGTTCCGTCAGACACATGGTCTTCTTGAATGCTGTGATGTATTTGGTTCGATAGATATCTAGAGGTGAGGTACTTTTCATCCATAACCTTAAGATTCTTGACCTCATTACCTTCTCGCACAACTTGAAGCTCCTCTTATCCATAGCTATCGATTTTGTGAAGATAATCTTCATGTATGAGTACACTCACGTGCACTTAATGTGCACTATGAATGCACATGAAAGTGGAGAGAGAGAATGTGTGGGCCGAGGAAGATGAGAATTGTGCTAAAGAAATAAAAGGTACAATTAAGCTTTAAAAGGAAAGAAATAGGTGGCTACCCATGGGAGAAAAGACCCACCAAGGCACGCAGGCAAGCTGGCTCGATCTATTTATTGCTTTGTATTTTGGTGGTTCAGATACTTTTCAATATCGATACTCTCCTTGACTACATCACCCATTATGTTAGGGACAACAGCAATCCCCACAACTTTGATCGTCATTGGGATCATCCTCCTGCCAAAATTCTCATCAGGCAGGATCACTTAGACGACGCTAAGCACGCCAAATTCCCTTTGTCACTCCAAACCTCGAACTAAACTGGATCGAGCTGACTTTGCTCTGATAATGGAAATGTAATAAGTTAGTGAACATGGTTCCATCTTGTATTTTAGGACGACTTTGGAGATGGAAAGTTTGGAAATAAGGTTTTGTTTGTTTCATAAAAAGCAACATTTAGGAAAACGTTTTTCAAATTTTTCGGCATTCGGTTCACGAAAAATAGATGAATCAAGGAAAGTATTTTTCACTCGTAAAAAACACCTTCAAAATTGGGCGAAACGATTTTTTATTTTTGAGAAGAGGAAAATATTTTCCCCTCATCTTTCCTCCTACCACTTTTTCACATTCCTTATATTTTTAGTTATATTATATCATATTTTCGTTTCTTTTTATTTTTGAATATATATTTTATTTTTTTTCTTCTTCCTCTATCGACGACCGATCACAAGTGAGGTCGAGCCTGGCCTTGTAGGACTCGGGCGAGATCGAGCTCGCCGGCCTGGGGTGAGGCTTCGCCTTGTTCATTTATGCCTTTTAAATTGATTAGTGATAATTAATCAGTTTAAGTCGGCCTCGCTCGCCAGCTAACGTAGAATTACTTATAATTCATATGTAAGTTAAGAGAATTGCTCAACTAGAGAAATTGAGCATCTTAGGACTCGAATACGCTACTTATAACTTTTAAATTTAGGGTGAACTTCCGCTTGTAAGTCTTAGTACTTCGCAATATAGACGAAACGAATTTCTCAGTATATGTCGATTTGATATTATACCGATTATAAAAGATGGACACCATGTGGGCACTACACTGAGACTCTCGATACGATCTTGCAGTGCTTGGGTCTAAATTAGAATATTAAATTCCTTCTAAGTTGATAAAATTTTAATATGATTAAGGAAATTTTTCGATAGTGCACCCGAACTTTTGGACTTAGGGGAGGGATTAAACTGAAAACAAAGTCAACCATGATAAAAAAAAATGCCATGAAGGACAAAGAAATTATTTTTCTAGGACCCACGAAGTGAAGAGTATTATCTCGTCTAAAGAGGATTATGCCAGCTAAGGCTAAGGCTAAGGCGAGGTTGTCTTAATGTCTGTACGCGTGTTTTGCTCGGCTGGGAACCATCATCGCAGGGGATGAATTGAGCGGGTTGCAAGAGAACGGCAATGGATGCAACCTTAAAGGTCATATACATAGACATAAGACGAGTTTATGTTTAGTTAATTTTACATGTTCATTTCGACCCAAAAAAAGAAAATTGCATGTGCACCAACATGCTTTTTACCTCATTTAATGTGGGTGTGCACGTATATATGTATATGGTCTTGTGGGGATCACATGAGATCATGGTGCATCTCATGAGGTAAAAAGCATCTAAACATAATGTTCAACATGAGATTTTCTCTCTCGACATTATAGCTTGTTGGTGCATGTGCTGTTGTCCGAGATACGTCCAGCGCTTTGCAACTAGAAAAGCGAATGGCACTAAATTTGAGCTTATACTGGGGATTGCGAAGCTCATAATAGTCCTCGGGGTCTGCGACGGCGGCTTGAACCTATCACAGGTATGGCCGCCGCACCACGATGGGGTCGGCGGGGGCCTACTTCTTCTTGGGGTACTTTATCATGTGCCTTCGAATCAATATCTAGAGCGCTGGGATGTCTAGGTCACTAGGGAAGGCAGGTGACTAGATCACTTCGGGACCAGGTCTATTCGACAAATGGTTTACTTGAGTGCTGGGATGTATTTGGTCAGATAAATATTTGGGGGTAAGACACTTTTCCTCTATAGTCCCAAGATTTTCGACCTCGTCACCTCCTCACATAACCTGAAGTTTCTCTTACCCATGGCTATCGAGTTTACAAAGATAATCTTCATATGTGGGCTATGAGTTCACTCAACGTGCACTATAAGTGCACATGAGAAAGAAGAGAGAGAATGTATGGGCTAAAGAAGAGGGAAATGGACTAAAGAAATAAAAGGTAGAATTAAGCTTGAAATGGAAATAAATAGGGGGTCAACCCAAGGGAGAAAAAGCCCAACAAGGCACGCAGGTAAGTCAGTCCAATCAGTTTATTGCTTTGTATTTTGGTGGTTCAAATGCTTCTTAACATCGGCACCATCCTCAGCTACGTCAACTATTATTTCTTCCCTAAGTTGAGAGACTCACTCGGGTATTGGGTTATGCTAGGGATGGTAGCAATCCTCTTGGCCTTGATCATCATTGGGATCATCTTTCGGCCAGAATCCCCCTATTGGATCATCACATAGGGCCGCACAGGTGACGCCAAGCATGTCATCGCAAGGATTACTTATTCCAAGGAGGAGACCAAACTACTGAACGTCGAGATTAAGGAGGCTACAGGCACCCTCAAGAGTGTGACGAAAGTAATATCCAGATCACCAGGGAAGGAAGGTGGCTAGATATCTTCGAGACTAGTTCCGTCAGACACATGGTCTTGTTGAATGCTGTGATGTATTTGGTTCGATAGATATCTAGAGGTGAGGTACTTTTCATCCATAACCTTAAGATTCTTGACCTCATTACCTTCTCGCACAACTTGAAGCTCCTCTTATCCATAGCTATCGATTTTGTGAAGATAATCTTCATGTATGAGTACACTCACGTGCACTTAATGTGCAATATGAATGCACATAAAAGTGGAGAGAGAGAATGTGTGGGCCGAGGAAGATGAGAATTGTGCTAAAGAAATAAAAGGTACAATTACGCTTTAAAAGGAAAGAAATAGGTGGCTACCCATGGAGAAAAGACCCACCAAGGCACGCAGGCAAGCTGGCTCGATCTATTTATTGCTTTGTATTTTGGTGGTTCAGATGCTTTTGAATATCGATACTCTCCTTGACTACATCACCCATTATGTTAGGGACAACAGCAATCCCCACAACTTTGATCGTCATTGGGATCATCCTCCCGCCAAAATTCTCATCAGGCAGGATCACTTAGACGACGCTAAGCACGCCAAAATTCCCTTTGTCACTCAAAACCTCGAACTAAACTGGATCGAGCTGACTTTGCTCTGATAATGGAAACGTAATAAGTTAGTGAACATGGTTCGATCTTGTATTTTAGGACGACTTTGGAGATGGAAAGTATGGAAATAAGGTTTTGTTTGTTTCATAAAAATCAACATTTAGGAAAACGTTTTTCAAATTTTTGGGCATTCGGTTCACGAAAAATAAATGAATCAAGGAAAGTATTTTTCACTCGTAAAAAACACCTTCAAAATTGGGCGAAACGATTTTTTATTTTTGAGAAGAGGAAAATATTTTCCCTCATCTTTCCTCCTACCACTTTTTCACATTCCTTATATTTTTAGTTATATTATATCATATTTTCGTTTCTTTTTTTTTTTGAATATATATTTTATTTTTTCTTTCTTCCTCTATCGACGACCGATCACAAGTGAGGTCGAGCCTGGCATTGTAGGACTCGGGCGAGATCGAGCTCGCCGGCCTGTGGTGAGGCTTCGCCTTGTTCATTTATGCCTTTTAAATTGATTAGTGATAATTAATCAGTTTAAGTCGGCCCCGCTCGCCGGCTAATGTAGAATTACTTATAATTCATATGTAAGTTAAGAGAATTGCTCAACTAGAGAAATTGAGCATCTTAGGACTCGAATACGCTACTTATAACTTTTAAATTTAGGGTGAACTTCCGCTCGTAAGTCTTAGTACTTCGCAATATAGACGAAACGAATTTCTAAGTATATGTCGATTTGATATTATACCGATTATAAAAGATGGACGCCATGTGGGCACTACACTGAGACTCTCGATACGATCTTGCAGTGCTTGGGTCTAAATTAGAATATTAAATTCCTTCTAAGTTGATAAAATTTAATATGATTAAGGAAATTTTTCGTTAGCGCACCCGAACTTTTGGACGTAGGGGAGGGATTAAACTGAAAACAAAGTCAACCATGATAAAAAAAAAAATGCCATGAAGGACAAAGAAATTATTTTTCTAGGACCCACGAAGTGAAGAGTATTATCTCGTCTAAAAGAGGATTATGCCAGCTAAGGCTAAGGCTAAGGCGAGGTTGTCTTAATGTCTGTACGCGTGTTTTGCTCGGCTGGGAACCATCATCGCAGGGGATGAATTGAGCGGGTTGCAAGAGAACGGCAATGGATGCAACCTTAAAGGTCATATACATAGACATAAGACGAGTTTATATTTAGTTAATTTACATGTTCATTTCGACCCAAAAAAAGAAAATTGCATGTGCACCAACATGCTTTTTACCTCATTTAATGTGGGTGTGCACATATATATGTATATGGTCTTGTGGGGATCACATGAGATCATGGTGCATCTCATAAGGTAAAAAGCATCTAAACATAATGTTCAACATGAGATTTTCTCTCTCGACATTATAGCTTGTTGGTGCATGTGCTGTTGTCCGAGATACGTCCAGCGCTTTGCAACTAGAAAAGCGAATGGCACTAAATTTGAGCTTATACTGGGGATTGCGAAGCTCATAATAGTCCTCGGGGTCTGCGACGGCGGCTTGAACCTATCACAGGTATGGCCGCCGCACCACGATGGGGTCGGCGGGGGCCTACTTCTTCTTGGGGTACTTTATCATGTGCCTTCGAATCAATTTCTAGAGCGCTGGGATGTCTAGGTCACTAGGGAAGGCAAGTGACTAGATCACTTTGGGACCAGGTCTATTCGACAAATGGTTTACTTGAGTGCTGGGATGTATTTGGTCAGATAAATATTTGGGGGTAAGACACTTTTCCTCTATAGTCCCAAGATTTTCGACCTCGTCACCTCCTCGCATAACCTGAAGTTTCTCTTACTCATGGCTATCGAGTTTACAAAGATAATCTTCATATGTGGGCTATGTGTGCACTCAACGTGCACTATAAGTGCACATGAGAAAGAAGAGAGAGAATGTATGGGCTAAAGAAGAGGAGAAATGGACTAAAGAATAAAAGGTAGAATTAAGCTTGAAATGGAAATAAATAGGGGGTCAACCCAAGGGAGAAAAAGCCCAACAAGGCTCGCAGGTAAGTCAGTCCAATCAGTTTATTGCTTTGTATTTTGGTGGTTCAAATGCTTCTTAACATCGGCACCATCCTCAGCTACGTCAACTATTATTTCTTCCCTAAGTGAGAGAGACTCACTCGGGTATTGGGTTATGCTAGGGATGGTAGCAATCCTCTTGGTGTTGATCATCATTGGGATCATCTTTCGGCCAGAATCCCCTATTGGATCATCACATAGGGCCGCACAGGTGACGCCAAGCATGTCATCGCAAGGATTACTTATTCCAAGGAGGAGACCAAACTACTGAACGTCGAGATTAAGGAGGCTGCAGGCATCCCTCAAGAGTGTGACGAAAGTAATATCCAGATCACCAGGGAAGAAGGTGGCTAGATATCTTCGAGACTAGTTCCGTCAGACACATGGTCTTCTTGAATGCTGTGATGTATTTGGTTCGATAGATATCTAGAGGTGAGGTACTTTTCATCCATAACCTTAAGATTCTTGACCTCATTACCTTCTCGCACAACTTGAAGCTCCTCTTATCCATAGCTATCGATTTTGTGAAGATAATCTTCATGTATGAGTACACTCACGTGCACTTCATGTGCACTATGATTGCACATGAAAGTGGAGAGAGAGAATGTGTGGGCCGAGGAAGATGAGAATTGTGCTAAAGAAATAAAAGGTACAATTAATGTGGGTGTGGCACGCATATATGTATATCGTCTTGTCGGGATCACATGAGATCATGGTGCATCTCATGAGGTAAAAAGCATCTAAACATAATGTTCAACATGAGATTTTCTCTCTCGACATTATAGCTTGTTGGTGCATGTGCTGTTGTCCGAGATACGTCCAGTGCTTTGCACTAGAAAAGCGAATGGCACTAAATTGAGCTTATACTGGGGATTGCGAAGCTCATAATAGTCCTCGGGGTCTGCGACGGCGGCTTGAACCTATCACAGGTATGGCCGCCGCACCACGATGGGGTCGGCGGGGGCCTACTTCTTCTTGGGGTACTTTATCATGTGCCTTCGAATCAATATCTAGAGCGCTGGGATGTCTAGTTCACTAGGGAAGGCAGGTGACTAGATCACTTCGGGACCAGGTCTATTCGACAAATGGTTACTTGAGTGCTGGGATGTATTTGTTCAGATAAATATTTGGGGGTAAGACACTTTTCCTCTATAGTCCCAAGATTTTCGACCTCGTCACGTCCTCGCATAACCTGAAGTTTCTCTTACTCATGGCTATCGAGTTTACAAAGATAATCTTCATATGTGGGCTATGAGTGCACTCAACGTGCACTATAAGTGCACATGAGAAAGAAGAGAGAGAATGTATGGGCTAAAGAAGAGGAGAAATGGACTAAAGAAATAAAGGTAGAATTAAGCTTGAAATGGAATAAATAGGGGTCAACCGAAGGGAGAAAAAGCCCAACAAGGCACGCAGGTAAGTCAGTCCAATCAGTTTATTGCTTTTATTTTGGTGGTTCAAATGCTTCTTAACATCGGCACCATCCTCAGCTACGTCAACTATTATTTCTTCCCTAAGTTGAGAGACTCACTCGGGTATTGGGTTATGCTAGGGATGGTAGCAATCCTCTTGGCCTTGATCATCATTGGGATCATCTTTCGGCCAGAATCCCCCTATTGGATCATCACATAGGGCCGCACAGGTGACGCCAAGCATGTCATCGCAAGGATTACTTATTCAAGGAGGAGACCAAACTACTGAACGTCGAGATTAAGGAGGCTGCAGGCCCCTCAAGAGTGTGACGAAAGTAATATCCAGATCACCAGGAAGAAGGTGGCTAGATATCTTCGAGACTAGTTCCGTCAGACACATGGTCTTCTTGAATGCTGTGATGTATTTGGTTCGATAGATATCTAGAGTGAGGTACGTTTCATCCATAACCTTAAGATTCTTGACCTCATTACCTTCTCGCACAACTTGAAGCTCCTCTTATCCATAGCTATCGATTTGTGAAGATAATCTTCATTATGAGTACACTCACGTGCACTTATGTGCACTATGAATGCACATGAAAGTGGAGAGAGAGAATGTGTGGGCCGAGGAAGATGAGAATTGTGCTAAAGAAAAAAAGGTACAATTAAGCTTTAAAAGGAAAAAATAGGTGGCTACCCATGGGAGAAAAGACCCACCAAGGCACGCAGGCAAGCTGGCTCGATCTATTTATTGCTTTTTATTTGGGGGTTCAGATACTTTCAATATCGATACTCCTCCTTGACTACATCACCCATTATGCTAGGGACAACAGCAATCCCCACAACTTTGATCGTCATTGGGATCATCCTCCTGCCAAAATTCTCATCAGGCAGGATCACTTAGACGACTCTAAGCACGCCAAAATTCCCTTTGTCACTCCAAACCTCGAACTAAACTGGATCGAGCTGACCTTGCTCTGATAATGGAAATGTAATAAGTTAGTGAACATGGTTCCATCTTGTATTTTAGGACGACTTTGGAGATGGAAAGTTTGGAAATAAGGTTTTGTTTGTTTCATAAAAAGCAACATTTAGGAAAACGTTTTTTCAAATTTTTCGGCATTCGGTTCACGAAAAAAATGAATCAAGGAAAGTATTTTTCACTCGTAAAAAACACCTTCAAAATTGGGCGAAACGATTTTTATTTTTGAGAAGAGGAAAATATTTTCCCTCATCTTTCCTCCTACCACTTTTTCACATTCCTTATATTTTTAGTTATATTATATCATATTTTCGTTTCTTTTTATTTTTGAATATATATTTTATTTTTTTCTCTTCCTTTATCGACGACCGATCACAAGTGAGGTCGAGCCTGGCCTTGTAGGACTCGGGCGAGATCGAGCTCGCCGGCCTGTGGTGAGGCTTCGCCTTGTTCATTTATGCCTTTTAAATGATTAGTGATAATTAATCAGTTTAAGTCGGCCTCGCTCGCCGGCTAACGTAGAATTACTTATAATTCATATGTAAGTTAAGAGAATTGCTCAACTAGAGAAATTGAGCATCTTAGGACTCGAATACGCTACTTATAACTTTTAATTTAGGGTGAACTTCCGCTTGTAAAGTCTTAGTACTTCGCAATATAGACGAAACGAATTTCTCAGTATATGTCGATTTGATATTATACCGATTATAAAAGATGGACACCATGTGGGCACTACACTGAGACTCTCGATACGATCTTGCAGTGCTTGGGTCTAAATTAGAATATTAAATTCCTTCTAAGTTGATAAAATTTTAATATGATTAAGGAAATTTTTCGATAGTGCATCCGAACTTTTGACGTAGGGGAGGGATTAAACTGAAAAGAAAGTCAACCATGATAAAAAAAATGCCATGAAGGACAAAGAAATTATTTTTCTAGGACCCACGAAGTGAAGAGTATTATCTCTCTAAAAGAGGATTATGCCAGCTAAGGCTAAGGCTAAGGCGAGGTTGTCTTAATGTCTGTACGCGTGTTTTGCTCGGCTGGGAACCATCATCGCAGGGATGAATTGAGCGGGTTTGCAAGAGAACGGCAATGGATGCAACCTTAAAGGTCATATACATAGACATAAGACGAGTTTATATTTAGTTAATTTTACATGTTCATTTCGACCCAAAAAAAGAAAATTGCATGTGCACCAACATGCTTTTTACCTCATTTAATGTGGGTGTGCACGTATATATGTATATGGTCTTGTGGGGATCACATGAGATCATGGTGCATCTCATGAGGTAAAAAGCATCTAAATATAATGTTCAACATGAGATTTTCTCTGTCGACATTATAGCTTATTGGTGCATGTGCTGTTGTCCGAGATACGTCCAGCGCTTTGCAACTAGAAAAACGAATGGCACTAAAGTCATTAAAGATTAAAAGAGCGAGGGGAACCAAAAAAATCATAGAAAAGACAAGGAGCATGTACTTTAGGATCCATCTAACATTTCTTGAGCCCCCTTGGCATTTTATTTTACTCCATGAACCATTATGTATTATAGAAACTGGTCTCATTCGAGTACCCTCGAATTAATCAGATGGAATGGAGGTCACGTCCTCTAAAATCGGGAACGACTATGTGAAATATTTGACCAAATCAATGCCCCTGCAATCCATCAGCTTGCACTTGCGATGCCGCAAATAGAAGCGGCCGATATGCCTCTGAGGGCACGACGAAGAGGAATAGTTTTCGGGGCATAGGCTGGCCTCGAGAGAGGCTCGAGCTCGTAGCCGGCAACCAGCCATAGAAGAAGGAAAAAGAACGAGAAAAACCGAATCAAAACATGATATAAAAAAGAAAAAAAATTATTAAAACGCATTTGAAATGTATCCTGAATCCAATGCAAACGCAAATCATCTAAATCACATTTTTTCTTTAAGAGTAAGGAGCCGGTATTTCGAATTTGTTTTTTTGCTTTTGCGATAATATAATTAAGTGGAATAGCCAAAATTTAGATGTCAACATGATCTTTTCGACCCATTTAAATCTCGCGTGGGTATGATTAAACTTGAATTGCCTAAATAATGAATTCCCATCACTATAATACAAAATTACTTATATGCAAACTAATGTAATCTTCTGGTTTCTCTTGTTTTTATTACGTAATTAAGCACCTGAAGTCTAATGATTGTGACTAAATCATGAGTAATTTAATATCACTAAATGACATGCATGATAAATAGTGTTCTTTTGATGCAACAATAACCAGACATTAACTAAAAGAGACATCAACCTTTTTTTGTTTAAATAGTTTTTTCTTTGTCTCATGAATACAAAATTAAATCCCTTAAAAGAGTCTGAACCAATAAGTTCCTAAGTTAAACACAATAGGGAAAATTGTGTTGGTAAAATTTGGTTTTTCCTTGTTTTCATTTTGAAAATGTTGATTAGGCAGATGTTTTTCAAATTGATTTGATTGGGAGGAAATAAAATCATTTCATATATCGATTGTCTATAGGGAAATGTGGAGGTAACCGTGTGGTGAGCTCAAGCGCTACATTTGGGTGACACTTATTCTTAACTTGTAACGAGCTCTTTTCTAGATGAACTCAGAAGAATAAAAATCGTGCGAGCTCCAACCCAAAGCAAATAATTTCGTTGGAAAGTGGAACTTAGGCATGACACTCTATGCGACTTAAATTGTCCTGAATTGTTGATATATTTTTTCACATAAATTTTAGGAATAATCGACCGTTGCGAGCTTATAGTAATATTTCTTCGACGTATTACTACAACACGACTTAATTATAAAGAAAAAGATTAAACCAAAAAATTCAAAACCAGTTGGAATCGCCTCATCATTAATCCATCCACGAACTCCCCCAATAAGAGAGAGAGAGAGAGAGAGAGAGAGAGAGAGAAGGAAAAGGAACGGAAACCTGGACTGGAACTAGAACAAGAGAACAGGACCACACGGCTAATCCCTATAGATCGGGAAGTCATGCGATGAACAAAAACATTCGGAAGTTATTTCCTCTTCTTACTACATTCTCAAAGTGACTCATTGCAAAGGTAATATTCTTTCTTAATAAGAAAATATATGCATCATCCACCGCTTTTATTGCATGTGTATGTCTCTTCTTAAATTAACATTCAAGAGAGAGAAGAGAAGAGCTGATCTCCCATATTTCTCTGAGCACATTTCAATGTTTTCAAAATTCCTTTTTGGTTAAAAAGAAGAAGATAATTCTTAGCGTTTATTGACTTGTACAAATATGAAAAAATATAGCAACCTTAATGCTTTAGCTCATGACGGCACCTCCCTCTCTCTCTCTCTCTCTCTCGTCTCTCGCTCCTCACTCAATCCTGCATCATCATCTTCGTCTCTTCTTCTCTATCTCTCTCTCTCTCTCTCTCTCTCTCTCTCTCTCTCTCTCCTTTTGTCGGCAATCTCTTCTTCTTCTTCTTCTCTTCCCCTCTCTGCTCTCTCGCAAGTCTGTTGAAACAAAACTGAAAAAGCAATTTGGGACGGAAGCTATACCTCGTCAGGTAAATATCTATAACTTTTCGGACCTCCATGTAGAGTATTCATGTAATGTCACAAATGAGAACAAACATTGAGTTCCTGTCCTCAACTGCATGATAAATAAAACGAGCGGAGAGGAGAAGTGGAAGGGGGGGGGGACTTTCACCTAGACTCTGGGTCTTCAGCGAGGGGGAAGGAGGAAGGGGAGGGGGGCGGAGAGAAGAGGGCTGAGAAAAGAGAAGGAGGAGGGGAAAGTAGAGGAAGGGGGGCGGGGGCGGTTTCGGGATCGGTATGAGGTGCGGGGGGGAGCAATGACTCCACTCCCCTCTCTCTCGCATCTGTATCATAATCATCATCATCATCTTTTTCTCCTTCTTTCTTCTTCTTCTTTTTCTTCTCTCCTCTCTCTCTCTCGCTGGTAACTTCTTCTTCTCTTCTTTTTCCTCTCTCTCTCTCTCTCTCTCTCTTCTCTCGCTCTCCTCTCATCCTCTCTCTCTCTGTTGACACCAAAGAGAAAAGTACTTTGAAACGAAAATTGTAACCTCAGTCAATAAAATACATACAACTTTTTGGATCACCCATATAGATCATTCATATGTAATCTCACAAAAGAAAGAATCGAACATTGAGTTTCCTGTCACCCACCCACGGCGGTGGCCCAGTTCGTAGGTGGGCTTGGGACTGTACGTTCATGAGCGTTAGGTCTTGAGTTCAAACCCACCTGCTGGACATTAGTGATTTGTGGAAGGTCCTGGCGGTGGGTTGTTTGCTCTAGCCCCCCGAGACTAGTCGTGCTTCACCGCTGGTCTGAGGCAACAAGCTCGCCGGCCGGCCAGCGGCGAACACCTCGGTTATAAAAAAAAAAAAACATTGAGTTCCTATCCTCACTGCTGAATAACAGTATAAGATGCAAATGACTCTATCACTAAAAAGATTATAGAAACGCTAAGTGCTAGGACCTTGTCGGTAGTAGGATTTTCTAGCACCGCCTGTTTTTCCGTGTCTTCTTGCGCCTGCTATATGATAGACACCAACCCCTCTCTCTCTCCTCTCTCGTCTCCATCTCTCGGTCTCTCTCTCTCTCTTTTCTCATCTGCACATCATCATCATTATATCATCATACATCTTCTTCTTCTTCTTCTTCTTCTTCTTCTTCTTCTTCTGCTTCTTCTTCCCCCCTCTCTTCTCTCTCTCGCTTCTGTTGAAACCAAAGAGAAAAGTACTTTAGACGGAAGCTATACCCCGTCATGTAAATGTTCATACCAACTGTTCTCTGACCTCCATATAGCGCATTGATGTAATGTCACAAAAAAAAAAAAAACAACACTTGAGTTCCGACCCTCACTGCAAGAATAACAGTATAATAATGCAAATGACTACTCACTGGGACTTGTATGAAGTAGAAGCTAAATGTGCTAGGGGACCAAGGTATCGATAGTATGATTTTTTAGCATTATGTTCCGTGTCTTCTTGCGATTGCTGCTAGGCTAATGAACGACCAACCTCCCCTCTTTCTCGCTCTCCATCATCATCATCATCATCTTCTTCTATTCTTCTTCTTCTTCCTCTTCTTTCTTTCTTTTTCTTCTTTTTAAATTCCTCTTCCCCCTCTCTCTCGGGGGGATAAGGGAAGGGAGTCTCTTCTGGCTCAAATCTTTATGTTTACTTCATCATCATCATCATCTTCTTCTTCTTCTTCTTCTTCTTCTCTTTTCTCTCTTTCGCGGTCTGTTGAAAACCAAAGCGAGAAAAAGCACTTTGAGACTGAAGTTGTTACTCATCAGGTAATATCATATCAAACTTTTTGGACCTCCATATAGAAATATCATTAATATCAACAAAAGAAAAGAACGAGACGTTGAGGGTTCCTATCCTCAACTGCAAGAAGTAACGGGATTATAAGAAGAATGCAGGAATGAAAACCTCTATCATTAGATGTTATAAGAAAGCTAAAGTGGCTAATAAGCCGTGGGCGGTAGGTATGGTGGTACATTGTGTAGGTAGGTCTGCGACATAATGATTTGCGCGTTCTATGTCTTGTTGGGTGCAGCCGTATCTACTATGCACACAACATCACGCTCAAAGATATCTCTCAAGTCTCGTCGTCGAGAATCGACAGTCGAATCTGGTCTCTCGTCGATAACGTCTGCACAAGTGTGTGTGGCATCTACATCATCATACATGTCTAGCTCATCTATCTTTCTTCTTCTTCTTCTCCTTCTTCTTCTTCTTCCCCTGCGAATCAAAATCTTTCTGGGCGCTCTTGTCGTGCTGCCATATATGTTTGAAACCTAAGAGAAAAGCACTTTTGTGGACGGACGCTGTATCTCGTGGTGTGTAAAAAAATATCATGGGCGAGATTTTTTCTAAAGACACCAATCCATATGAGCATTCATGTAATGTCAAAAAAGAAAGAACAATATTGAGTTCCTATCCTCCTGCATGAATAACAGTATAATAATGCAAATAGACTCTATCACTGGATGTATAAGAAGCTAAGTGCTAGGGACCTTGCGGTAGTAGATTTTTAAGCACAAGGGGCGAGTAAAAGCAAGCTGTTTTTTCGTGTCTTCTTGCGCTTGTTACGAATACCAACCCTCTCTCTCTCTCTTTTTCTTTCTCTTTCTCTCTCTCTCGCATTTGCATCATCATCATTTCTTCTTCTTCTTTTTCTTCCCCTCCCCCTCTCCTCTCTCTCTCGTCTGTTT
>JAGVVM010003474.1:0-18643 GCA_019149425.1 Psidium friedrichsthalianum
GGAGGCAGTCTTTCCTGATATATCCGAACTTCCCATATTGAGGACAATTCCTCAAATTCGTGCCAATCGTTGAAATTTGGACCATCGGCAGTTCTTTCAAAAATTAGGCATCGGGTTTGATTTCTTATTTTCACAGGTATGTGAAATCTGGTGCGAAAATCAGGTCATAAGGTATTGTCTATCGATACCTACTTTTCATTTTGGTCTTTAAATGAAATAGGCTCCCCTAAATTATCGAATCCACCTCCTCTAGTAAGAATGTAGTCCTTCCTCGTTGGGCTAGACTACCTAGTGGGGATTGGAGTCCCTCAAGTTTAATGGTCCACCCTCACCTAACAGCTATTGGACGTTCAACATAACTAGTATGAGTGGATCAACCGTATTCAGGCATCTCTTCTCATTCCCAATCATTATTCGGCTTCTAGATCACGAATGTCCTCACCTGACAGTTATTAACCTCATGTCACATTCAGCTAACCCACCGTCACTTGTAGACATTGAAATACAGATGAATCTCACCTACAATTTTGAAATCAACCTTGGTTTTATATCCACCATCCATGGCTTTTTATGGATTGGTCCTCTATCATAGACGGTATTACCCTCATTGTATCCTGACGAGTCAATCAAACTCCACTACTAGCAGAGCATCATGTCCACGACGACGTAGCCCACGAGTCTAATACCCCGTTACAATTGATATTCATTAAGGAGGTTTTAGTTCTTACAACAGTCTCACCAGGTCTATCTATTCCTTTCTACCAGTTAGCATAACCCAGCAGGCAGTAGACATGTCCTCCAAATAGATATAAACCCATCCGGTAGAATAGCTCATATATATCACATAACATTATCTATACATGCTCCAAATACATTAAAAGAACATAAAACTTAATTCCGCAACAAATTTGCGACATCCGATATCTATCGAAAAACATAGCAGAACAGTGGTTCCAGATAACCCCAAATGGCCAAATTCCCTCACAACTATTACCAAAAGCAATGACTTTTGGTCAGAGGCTCGTTTTCGAGTGGCTCAAACAATTTGAGCTCATTCCGAATTCGTTGAACAGGTTCGATCAAATTGATTTGGTTTTTTCTTTTGCAAAGCTTAAACAATTTAAGTTTCAAAATTAACAGCACATCGCCCTTTGTAAAGACGTGGCTGCCTTTGCACGCTGCCTTTGACTACTTGGTTTAAAGGCGTGCCCGCTGTTGACCCCTCATGCCATTGGCAATGTTTCACGCTTTGGTTAGGGGAGGAGCCGACAAGCGGGGATTCCTACTAGGTACCAGGGAAAGGGAAAAAGAAAGGGGGAGGAGGGGGGGGGGGGGGGGGAGCTGGGGTTTGTGTATTACGGTGATAGCTGAAGGTCCCTGCTTTTACGGCTGAGTACGTGACAGATCGACCGGATTGATTCAATCCGTCAGTTTGTTGAAACATGTCGAAGACGCCCAACGCTATCCAAATATCGTCAAAACCGAATTCACCAAGTATACGGGAGTTCTAAAGCGTGCTCTGATACCACTTGTTTGGTTTTATGGCGTCCCGAGTGCTCATCACCTACATTAAAACAGTAACATAATTGATAGACGGAATGAATTTAAACTTCTATAGTCATGCACCTCAAATCATAGCAAATTAAACTCGCCTTTTTCAAATGAAAATGTAATTTGTTGAGAAGTTTTTTAACCGGACGTTCCCGTTCGATTGTGGAATTGCACATTTTGTTGTTTACTGACACATCCACATATCTTCTAACCCATGATAATCCGAATATAATCACAAGTGGAAAGTATTCTTGTTCCACAATATAAATGCCAATTGATACTCGAAGTAACAATATATGCCTATCTATTTTGAATTTGCATGAGAGAGAGATGAATGTATGTTTTCTATCGTTCACTTATCATTGACTTCACATTGACTCAATCTTATCTTTTTAAAATTTGACTTATACTTAACTTCGCATTGACTTCATTATTATCTTTTAGAAAATTAACTTATAATTGACTTCACATTGGCCCTTGTTCTTTATTTGATTTATAAATATCAAATTTAGGACTATTATATTTTTTTAATATAATTTTTCAAAAACCCCTTAAATAGGCTAAGCAATAACTTTTAAAGAAATTTAAAATAACTATCCTGAAAGTTACTAAATAATCTCTTCTAAAAAAATCCATAAAATCATGTCAAGAAAATTTATTTTACTTTACTAATTATTTCTAGTATAGGAAAATTTGAGGTGTCACACCTTGTAATTGTCGATAACAAAGGAAAAATCAGGATCGTGAACATAAAGCTCTTTCATCGATTGGAAACCAAGAATTCTGGAATCCAATATAGAAAGCTTTGAATATCTTCTTGATAAGGCATCTGCTATCACATTTGTATGCTTAGGTTTATAATTCAAGACAAAAAAGAAAGGATTTGAGAATTTCTATCCATTTGACATGTCTCAAATTAAGCTTGTATTGGCGACTAATAAATTTGAGAGCCTCATTATCAAAATGAAGAATAAATTATTCTAGTCTTAAGTAATGACTCTAATGATCTAGAGCTCTCAAATGGCAGAGAACTTATTGTTGTAAGTCAAGTAGTTCTTCTTCAAATCTATCAACTTCTCATTGAAATACGCTAACAACTTTTGTTCTTACATGAATAACTTCATTCATCAACCTCGTGAAGGTACTTGAAGCATTAGAAAGTCTGAACAAACAACTAGCCACTCATAGAGGCATCCTTTAGTTTTAAACGTTGTGTTTCATTCGTCACCTTCTCCCATTCAAATCTGATGATAGCCACCGTAAGTTAATAGAATCACATAATCCACCAAACATATCATCAAGTCTAGCTATCGGGTATGTATACTTAATAGTGATGTTGATGGTTCAGCTATCCACACACATTCTAAAGGAACCACCTTTCTTAAGACCACTAGAGCCGGAACAAAACATGGACTCATGTTTTCTCGAATATATCGTTTACCAATAAGTTCATCAACATGTCTTCGCAAATCTTGTCTCCTCCAAATTGATAGAGAAGCATCCAGCAACAAATCAATATAACCTTTAATACCCCTCTATGGAGGCAATTCAAGTGGCAAATCCTCTGAAAACACATCTGCAAATTCTTTCAACAAAGAAAACATTTTTTGATGTAGGGGTCTCTCTGTGACATTCTGAAATTCGATCCATTTTCTAGATAAATCTAACTCAAAATTGATCACTCTGAGATGACTAACCAAGGAGAAAGACTACCTAGGAAATTTAAGTATGTGGACCTAATTGCTGGTTGATACGTATAGCTTCTAAAAGTCACCCGTTAACCCAAGCATTTACTAAAGCCGTAATCATATGAATTTGGCTAAGAAATTGATTCCGAACTTGGACAATCGAACATTCATGAATATCGCTCTCAAAATTTGGACTAGCTCTGAGCTGTCCTTTCCCCTCCGAGAGCCACCGGTGCCGTCATCGCCCTCGCCGTGCACCACCATCATATCCTCTTCCTTCGGCTTGTTCATGGCCATCTAAGCTTCATTTAAGGTAAGCAAAACCTCTAAACTTAGAGTAGGACGTTGGATTAATCTAGGTTGGACTCTAGGATGAGTTTTAGGATGGTTTAGTGTGATTTTTGGATAAAATGTTGCTTGATGTTGTTGGTAGCTACTATTCACGCATCGTGGGTATTGTGCACGTCGGGAAAACACTTTTCACGAGTATCTTAAGGCTGTCCATGTGTGTCGAGGTGTGCGTTAGAGTTTGGAAGTCATATTTTGAAGTTTAGGCGATGGAATGCGGAAATTAGCATCGACTGTTACTCGTGTGTACTATTTACGACCCCAAGATTACTGTTCATGCGTGTATGTTACTGTTCATGGGCTGCCCGTGCATATTCAAGCGTGATTTGCATGAGTTGAGAGTTAAAAATGCGAGCTTAGCCCTATTACGAAGTGTATAGTCAATCCCGATGAGACCATGCTTGTTGGGTCGTGCATTGGCATCATTATACATCATGAATGCGAGATTGAATGGCTGACCATGCGCATGCAAGAATGTCGATTGCTTGAACATATGCCTGCTCGTATGAGATCACGAAAACTGGAACTGCATGAGCATGCTCGATTGGTCATTTGTGCATGGTGTATTGCATGCTGACATGAGATAATATGATAATCATGGCTATTATTGAACTGTGAAGGGCGGCCCTGATGCTCCTATATGACTGTCGCGACCCGAAAGAAATTCTATTTTTGATCGGGTGAATGGATTATTAGGTTAATTAGATTAACAACCTAACGCGGACCCTCCCAAGCTCTACCGAATCGCAACTTTGATTTTTATTTAAATGATTTTAGAATTTGGAGTTACCACAAATCGTTCTTGGTAGGTCGATTAGAAACCTAGGTAAGTTAGCGGGAGAACTAAATTACTTCTACGAACCAGAGATTCAGAGTCCTGGGACTTGGTTACGCTAGATTACTCTAACGCCCTTTAGTACCATTTTATTTCATGAAAAATCATTTGGATGATTGGAAAAAGTTTGGGTCACCAAAGGGCAAAATGGTCATTTTTCAAGACTAGGGAAGTGAAAGTGGCCAAACCAGTTGAATGTGATCATTTACTATTTTTCACAATTTTTGAGAAATTTTCGAAATTTTTTTGGAGACAATTTGCCCATAAGGGGCAAAATCATTTAAAAAGATCATGGGGAAATCATCAAAAATAGGATTGGCCAGTTGAAATGGCCCGTTTCCTAATTTTTAAAATTTTTCTGAATTTTCTGAAATTTTTCAACACAATTTACCTATAAGGACAAAATCGTCATTTTGAAAAAATCAAAAAGGGAAATCATCAAAAATAGGATTGGCCAGTCGAAATGGCCCATTTCCTAATTTTGAAATTTTTGAGAATTTTTCGAAATTTTCCAAGACAATTTACCCATAAGGGGCAAAATCGTCAAAAGATCAGGAAGAAAAATTATCAAAAATAGGATTGGCCAGTCGAAATGGCCCGTTTCTTAATTTTTGAAATTTTTGAGAATTTTTCGAATTTTCCGAGACAATGTACCCATAAGGGGCAAAATCATCATTTCAAAAAGATCAGAAAGAAAATCATCAAAATAGGATTGGCCAGTCGAAATGGCCCGTTTCCTAATTTTTTGGATTTTTCTAAATTTTCTAGAATTTTTCAAGACAATTTGCCTATAAGGGGCAAAATCGTCATTTTGAAAAAATCAGAAAGAGAAATCATCAAAAATAGGATTGGCCAGTCGAAATGGCCCGTTTCCTAGTTTTTGGATATTTCTGAATTTTCTAGAATTTTTCAAGACAATTTGCCTATATGGGGCAAAATCGTCATTTTAAAAAAATCAGAGGATGAAATTGTCAGAAATAAGATTCATTAACTAAAATGCTCATTTCTTGATTTTTAAGGCTTTTGAGATTTTTTTGGAATTTTTCTAATTTTTATGGAATTTTTTAGAAATTTTTTTATGATTTTTATGAATTTTTCCTTTCCTTTTTTTTTGGATTTTTTTATTGCATTTCATCATTTTTTTAATTTAATTTTGGCCCTAAGATAAGCTATGCCTAAACATGCATGTTCTATCCTAAAATAAAATAATTCAATTTATTTCAAAAAAAAATCGATTAAGCATGCAATCCTATCTAATATGATTTTATTCTAAGATGCGATTTAATTTAAACATGTCAATTCTAATCTATATGTAGCAATTATCTACATGCAATATATTTTTTAGAGATTTCCGACATGCATTTCAAATATTGCAAACAGATAGCAATCCGATCAATTCAATTTAAATATTGAAAGTTAATCAATCAGATATGCAAATCAAATATGCAAATTGCTAAAGATAATAAATTTACCTGGTTTGCGAATGAACTTTCCGAACTTGAACCGAATCGGGATCACATGACGACTCGCGGCAAAGAGGAATTTTGCGGACTCCTCAATCGTGAAACTCGTAGAGCGTTTGGATGCTCCTCGTAGATTTTCTAATCCTCGAATGTCCTCAACTCTTTGGTTTGTGCTAATTTATTCTACGAAGATGTCAAGTTCATAATGGTTGTCTACATAAACTAATCACAAGGCTTACGGTATCCGATCTGCAACTGCCTCTCTACAGCTAGGGCTATCTCAAGACAAAAGACTAGCAATATGTAAAGAGGCCTATTTTATAAAATGACATGAATGTGGTATTGTGACCCTCTGAGATCACCATTCAAGTATGAGTCTGCTCATGCTGCTTCATTTCTACGTTTGCTTCAGGGCTAACAACATTTGTTCCTTTATACTTGTACCTCCTTGCACATATTAGAAAATATACCAAGGTCAGAAACTCCAATACAGCAATCAGGTAATAGAAGTAGTCAAATCTTCCCTTATTCAGATTCTGTGACAACCACTTCCTCCCTTCTGCTCCTTTCGTGTTCTTATGGACAATCGATATGAGTAGATTGCTCAAGTAACTTGAGCCCGCCATGCCACAATAGTACAGAGAACCTGCAATGCTCCTCATGTTCTCAGGGAACTGCTTGTAGTAGAATTCAACCAGGTTGATCGATGCGCAAGCTTCGGTTAGGCCTGCAAGCGTGAACTGAGGGATTAACCACAAGGCTGACATTAATGAGATCTTGCTCGTCTAGGATCGACCCCAAGAGTGGGCTTCGTCAGAGCTATTGATCTCCGGCGCTCTTCCACTATGACGGACACCGGCATGGTTAGCACGCCTAAAACCAAGCCGATGCCCATCCTCTAGAGGATTGTGATGCCGCCTTCTTTCCGATGTGGCTGGGATCTTGAAGCTGGTGTTCCCGAGGCGTCTGTCCATTTGAGTGGCCTGGAAGACTGCATGGGTTCGTTGTTGGACGATGACCAGGTTGTAGAAAACACTCGCTACCCAGATGGGCATCACTCTTGTAATACATTTCACTTCTTCCACTTGCTGCAAGCTGCAGAGTTTCCATGGATCAGCCGACGATCCATTTGGCCTTTTATTGTCTTCAGCTGTCACAATTGCTGCTTTGTCGAGGCACCTTGAGCTTTTACTTTCACACATATCTTCGAACCCATGAAGAAGAACGCTAAGCGTCAACGAGACCATCTGCGCGAATGTGAAGGTGAAGAAGTACTAATTGAAGAAGCTGTTGATCCCTCTCTTTCCTGATTCGGTGTCCGGATTGAATTGGTCGGCTCCGAATGCTAAATTGTAGGGGCGGATGCCGCTGCCCCAGAAATTAGCAGCCCAAACCCAATTATTAGGAAGACTATCTGGCTAGTTGTTGGTTCGACGCTTGTGGTGGTGTTGTCGCCACAGTCCGGCGAATGCAGATTCTTGGTAGCTCCAGTAGCAGGACCGCATCCTGGTAGTGGATCTCCAGCTTCCTCCCTTCTTTTTGCTTTGCCAACACCTCTTTTTAGTCTTTTTGGAGCCTGCCCCGTTCTCCTCCTTTCGTTTCATCATCATGGCCTCCTTTTCTTTTTCCTTTTTTAGTGCTTTTTGCTCCTCGATCGCGTTGCTGCACGAGAAAGGAGGAAGGGCCATCGCGCTCCTCTGTTCTCTACTTCCATCTTTCTTTATTACTGAAAGTTTCCATCACCAATTGTTCCCCCGCGTGATTTTTTAATCACCGCTTTTTTCACCATAGTACGCATGCCATTGCTTAAGATGGCATTATGATCTACAGTTGCTGTTGTCGTCCTCCCTCTCTTTCCAGCTCTTTTAGTCTTATTAGAATATCAGGATTTTGGGTTGCTGAGTTGTAATCATGGACGACTAACATTGACAACACTGAATCTTTGCCATGGACTTCTCTGGACGCCTCCTTGAACTCGGTCGATTTGAGAATTTGGACGATTCTGCTGAATCGTCCTCTGTGGCATTGGTGACGATTGATTAACGTACTTTTGTCGTGGCTGTTGCTGCAGTTGTACCTCCAGATGCTTGGAAGCCATCAATGTGGACGGAGCACTTTGAACTGAATTTGTGGAACTTTGTCTGGGAGGAACAGGTGGTGGAATCTGGACTAGAGTAGCATGGTCAAAATGACGAGGCACCTGTTGTTGCTTTGACAAATGGAGTGCTGGATCAGGAGATAAATGCTCGCCCAAACTCTTTTTCACCACCCAAACTTCCTGGGCTGCAGAGAGACCATTTAGTTGAGAAGGTTCAGCAGGCATGCTTTGTTGCACCATGTTCCCTCTTCCAATTCCCTTCGCAATTTTACCTGCTGCTGGGCCTGGGACAGTTGCCGTTGCTGAGGGTGATTTCTTCCAGATTGTTGGAATTGTTGCCGCTACAATTGACGTTGGCGTTGCTTCCCCATCTAATTACTCATCCCAGCAACATTCGTTTGAGGATTTTGACTGGGACCATGAGGCGGCATCTGATGTTTTTGTAGGTTCTGGGGGGAATGGGATTCATAGAGGAAGCTGGTGGTACTGGCTAAGACGAAGGTCGTGGCTACATTTGGGGATCGTTTTGCAGGGATGGGGACATGGGAACTTGAGATTGAGATTGCATATGTGGCATCAAAGAACCAGAGGTTGGAAGCTGCTATTGATGTTGCTGCATATACCGCTGCCTTTCTTTTGCAAGTCGAATTGCGTAAACTTGCTGCTGCAAGCCAGTAACATGATTTTGAGGGTGGTTTTGTGGATGACACTGTTGCAGGAGCATTTGATGTTGCTGTTGGGTATGCCTAGGCACGTCTGAGCAGGTGGCGTCATTTGATTGGAAAAGGTATAAGCACCCAATCTATTGATTAGGGGAATACCTTAGGTGTTCCCTTGTGTAACCTGCATTTGAAGTTCTGGCAACATCATTTGTCTTGGCTTGGCTGCCAGATCTCGTTATGGAAGTCCTTGAGTAGAATTAGATCCTGTGTGCATACTTACAGGGCTTGGCCAGGAGGACATTCCCTTCTCGATGTTTCTTGAAGTTTCGTCACTTCAAAATCCTGCGCATGCTCTTTTGATTGTGGCCCATCTCCATTCCCTTGCCGTAGTTGTGCATCTATACCACAAGACGTGCTAAAACTTGCTGGAACTAGATTTCGAGTTGCGTCAGCTTCCTTTAATGATCCACGACCATTCTCTGCAGTGGCTACGATTGTATAGGATATTATAGAACCATCTAAGTTTAATTCCTGGCTTGAAGTAGGGCCTACTGAGCTAGATCTGTTTAGATCCTCACTGCAGGAGCTATGCATCTTCGCCATATAATCTGGAGCATTGTCCCTAGCCTTACTGTTCTTGCTTTTATCTTGACCCCGTTCCTGACTGAACATATACAGGAACCATAAAATCATCTCCATCGCCTGCCTTTTTTTCTCTGTTCCACTCTTGACAGTGGATTAGCTGGACTAGCCCCACCGGACTCGCCAGTATTCAATTTTCTCCCCCAAAAATGAGTTGGAGTTCAAGGAGGTAACTGAAGTGGGAAGAACCTTTTCTGGCCCCGATCCCCACCCCTCCAGTCATCATCATGTTTCCCCCTTTCATCATCTTTCTGGCCCTTTGAAAAATATCCCATCATGCTCTATCTTAGCAAGACCAGTAGCTGGCCAGCCAACTAATGTTCTTGCTCTGCACACACGATAGCATGAAGCGCACGCAGGAAGCAGTTATATTATGTGGTGGGCCTCCCTATGAGTGCTAAGCCATTTGCTTTATGGAGGGTCATCATTTCATGCACATTACCATATGAGTTCACATAAGCACCAAGAGGGCCATCACTGGACATTACTATCATATCACTTCACCTTGCAATATCAGTCTGACAACCTTTACATTGGATGCGATCAAAACACTCCAACGAATATCCACAAGGACATGAAGAGCTGACTAATGACTAACTGAAAATTCTTATTCAAGGCTGAGCACTTGCATCAGGAACGTCGGTATCTACCGATAATTTGAACTTGAGAATCCTAATGATGCAGGCAATTGGTTTTACTTGTTTTTTTAGGACATTGATTAGGATCCACATTAGATTTTCCAGAGAATTTGTTTGCTTTGGATGGTCCTATCTCTTTAGGAACAATGGGAGAAGCACCCTCTTTGGTAAAAGCAATACATGTTCCTATTGTTTCCTCATAATGCCCAATCAGCTTCAATTTGTTATCGATCACCAATATGGGATTCAATGTATCCAAACCAGATAAGTGATAAGGTACATTTGGTGGAATGTCGAACTGCTCATGTACAGAGTCAAAATCAAGCAAGACATATTCTCCCTTAATCTCTACAGTCATCATGCACCACATTTGCCTCCATGGTTCCATTACCTTGAATTGTGACCAGACCTACCTGCTTTTCCTGTTTTTTGTAGCTTTGTTGATCCTACCAAATTGAATGTCCCTGGCTTTAATGATTGAAGCCAAGATGTTATGCATGCGATGTATTCGTAACCAGCTGTGTCAAGTTTATTAGCAAACCGCAATAGACCTCAACCCTCCTACTTATTGTTGTGCATTAGCCTCTTTAATAATTTGTCCAAAGCCGTGTGTCTTGGTTTTCTATAAATAGAGGCACGTGTGACAGGATTTTATATGTGCTCGCTCGAATTGAGTTTTGTTCCTCACATCCAGAATTGCGTACCCCTCTATAGCTATAAGATTCTTTGCCTCTTTCGCATTTGCGAAGTTCACTTCTGCTTTGACCGCCAAATGTCTCCTCGTTAATTTTTTCCTGACATTTCTCTCCATGGTGAGTGTCGAAGACCACCAAGACGTCTGAAAGTTGCGTTTGAAAGAGAGAATTGAACATGTCCTTGCCATCTCTTCTTTGGAGGATCTTCTCGCTCTCGCTTGTTCATATTAAGCTCAATTCTCCACCGTCGATGCAAAATGCAATGCAGAAAAAATAAATATGTAGCATGGAGAAATAGACTCGTCAAATGATAAATTGAATTCGAAAAATTGAATGCAACAACAAAAATGCACCATAAGGCCTTGAAAAATTGAACTATTAGAGGACAATTTCACGACTCTAAAAATGCAAAAAAATCAAAATTATAAGGCTAAAATGAATTTTCTACAATTTTTTTCAATTAATCTAAAATGAGATTAACAAAGTAATTCTCGATTCCAGATTAATTTCTGCAGATTTTCTTTAGCAAAATGAAGAGAAATTAAATGAAAAATACTGACTATTTTTTTTTATATTTTTGTGGCCTCAAATGCAAATTTTTAAATATTTTCCTAATTTATGAAAAATATTAAAAATGCAAAAATATGAAAAATTATTTTTTGTTCGAAAAATGGTTCCTAGGCTTGGCCAAGGTTCCTACAGTTTATTGTTTAATTTTATGAATTTTTATGGAATTTTCTATTAATTTAAAGAGAAAAAGAATTAAAAATCAGGTGTTAACAGATGGCCCCTCTTTGAAAGAAGCTCGGTAGAAGTTCATTTCAAGAATGGATGACCCTAATCCTATTCGCTCAACCTAAGGAGATAAAAGAGTTGTGACATATCTCTCTATACCTCTTTGTGCAAGTTCTGATCCAAACGAGGCTTGAGAAGGCTCTTATGAAGTGAGGGAGAGGTGGAGAGGGGAGTTTACCTGGCACTTACCCATCTGTCGTATGGCTATTGCCTGACATGAATGCTCTTTGAACAGGCCACCCGAAAATCCATTCTAAGGATATCCCGGAGAGGTTAAGCTTTAACCCGTATGGTAGGTCAATCCATAGCAGAATTCCCAATGAAATGGCTCTAGTGGCGTTCTATCCTATTTAGAGGATTCGCTTGCATTTTTAACCTGTATGGTGGGTCATACCGTGATGGAATTCTTATATTAAAGGATCCTGATGATTGAAATTGGTTAGATTTGACCCGTACGGTAGGTCACCCCATGGTAGAGTTCCTAATGAAAGGACTCTAGTGGCGATCTATCCTATATAGAGGATTCATCTGCGTTTTGACTCGTATGGTGGTTGTACCATGATAGAATCTTGATGAAAAAGATTTACTAAGCGGTTTACCTGATGTCAGGTTCACCGAAGGAAATGCCTATAAGAAGGACTTTTGTGCCTGTAGGAAAGACTTTGAAAATGGTTTACCCAATGTGGATCTACCGAGGAAATGCCTGTAGAAGGACTTTGAAGATGGAAGGACTTTGTGCCAGTAGGAAGGAATTTTGAAAACGGACCGTTCTGATTTTGGTTTCTAATAGGAAGGGCTCCAAAGACAGCATAGCTCTAAAAGGGCTCGTTCATGTGGTGTCTGCAACTCAGATTTTGAAAATGGACCATTCCTATTGGACTTTCCAATGGAAGGGCTCCAGAAATGGTATGTCTTACAAAAAGGGCTGTCTATGTGGTGCCTGCAACTCATGACTTGGAAGGGATCTTTCTATGTTTAGAAGTCACCAATGATTACGTAAATGCTACCTTTTTTGGTAGACAGAAGAGGTATTGACCGAAAAGATGGTTTATGGGTGCCCAATGGGGGATCTAGGGAGACCAAAAAATCCTGTAGAAACTAAAATCCAAGTTATCTTACCATGAAGGTGCATTCTGGATCTGGGGAGATTAGCAATCCTGTAGAAGCTCAAACCATTTAACTTACCATGAGGTGCCATTCTGGGATCTGGGGAGACCAGCAATCCTATAGCAAGTTCAAACCCGATTTAACTTACCATGAAGGTGCCATTCTGGGATCTCGGGATGTTGACACCTGATTTTTAAACATTTTTCTCTTTTTAAATTAATAAAAAATCCATAAAAATTTGTAAAATCAAAAAATCAACTTTGGGAGCCTTGGCCAAGCCTAGGGAACCATTTTTGAACAAAATAATTTTTCGTATTTTTCGTATTTTTCAATATTAAAAAAAAAACAACACAAAAATATTTGAAATTCACTAAAAAATAGCATTTTGAGGCCACAAAATATGAAAAATAGTCAGTATTTTTTATTTTCTCTTCATTTTGGCCAAATAAAATCTATAAAAATTAATCTGAAATCGGGAATTACTTCGCTAATCTCATTTTCAGTTTAATTGAAAAAATTATAGAAAAATTCATTCTAGCGCTATAATTTCGATTTTTGCATTTTGGAGTCGTGATGTTGTCCTCTATTAACCCAAGATATTGCAGAATATTGGAGGTGAGGTGAAGCCAGATGCTTGTGTCTTGCTTCGAGATTACGCCTTTAGAGATTTTGTGCAAGTTAAGCTAAAAAAGAGAAAGATTGAATCACCATCGTTCGAGGGGACAAGCGACCGAAAAGAAAGGGGAGCACTGATGAGGGAAAGTCCTGGCCAGAACATGATTAATGGATTCAGTCAAAGAGAGACCATGTGGAACGATTTTTTTTTAAAAGAGAGAACGGACCGAAAGATAAAACAAAAGAAAGGAGTGCCATCATCACAAACAAAAGAGAAAGTGAACAAGAAATAAAAGAGGGGGTCAACTTTTTGGCTGGTTTTTCCTGGAGGCATCTGATTGGACTGAAGATATATCCTCCACCAGGAGGGACGAGGAGGGGACTTTGGATCTTTCTTCGTGTCCTGGAAGACAGGGAAAAAAAAGAAGCAATTGCTCAAGATCGACGCGCTTCCTCTGGGAATTTCGTTCCAGTGGACTCCAAGAAACTCTCCAAAGACATAATCATCTCTCTATCTGTCTCTCTATAAAAAGGCCAGCAAGATCCTCCAGCCCACCGTCATCTTCGGTCTTTGGTACTTCCGCAACATAATCTTCAACGTCTACAATAAGAGAGCCTTGACATGTTCCTGTTCCCCTTGGTTCTGGTCTCCTTCCAGCTATTCGTCGGTTCCCTTTGGGTGTTGGTCCTCTGGTCACTGGAATTGCAGCCTTGTCCCAAAATATCCAAGCCCTTCATTGTCGCGTCGCTCGAGTCTCCCCTATTCCACACCGCGGGACATATTTCGGCTTGTGCGTCGTTTTCGAAGGTCGCCGTGTCTTTCACACACGTCATCAAATCAGCCGAGCCCATCTTCTCGATCATATTCTCTTCATTCCTTAGCGATTCATACCCTTTAGCCGGTGGCTTTCAATTCTTCCGATCGTGTTCGTTGGTTCACTCGATGCAGTCACTGAAGTTTCTTTCAATTTCGGAGGCTTGTGGGGTGCTATGAGCAGCAATGTCGGGTTTATGTTGAGGAACATCTACTTGGAGAAGAGCTCACAGAGCTTCAAAGAAGTTTAATGGGTCTAACTTATTGGGTATAGATCTTGCAGTGCTCACCGTGATATTTCAAGCTACTCTAGTCCTAAACCCGATGAGCACAAGGCCGCGGAGCAAAGCCTCAACTAGTTTCAATACGCACCGCAGCATCTTGTAAGGTTGTTGCAGATCATCGCGGATAATAATTGCGACATGGCTATACGGAAGGTTGCTAGTATCCATTTCAAAAACTTCATTGCTAAACACTAGTCTCCCCTGAGCCTGATGAGCATCAATCAATCTCGAAGACCGATAAAATATGGTTCGAGATCACATCCTAGTATTTGCTGTTCAAGTCTCCCCTTTACTGAGGGTACAGCTTGGTGAGTTCTTAAAGACAATAGTTCATGCTGATTATCTGGAGCAATGGCCCTACCCACTCGACTGGGTTAAACACAGCTTGTAGGGTCAACAAGTATATGGAGCTTTATTCGTGTTGAGGATCCTTGCTAGAAAATATGAGTTCAAGTCCAATGACGAAAGGTCACCTGTTTATCGCATTATTGAAGAGACATTCCTCATCTGCTTAATATCTTTAATAGACTTGTCCAGATTATCAATCCATCACTGGGAGTGGCGGATCTAGTTAAGTTTGTTTGCAAAATATTCTGGTCCCCTATCTACCTGGAAATTCCAAAGCAGTTATTGGATCCAAATGCGTTCAATGCTTGGATGATTCTTTTCTTAAACGTGTTTAAAAGACCCGTTCCCATCGAAGGCCAATTCCAAAAACCTCCAGCAACAAATTGAAGCTAAGTGGCCTCTTTACTATCTCTGGTTTTAGATGCAAATTAACACAGATTTTCTCCCTTGACCATTCACCATATTTTGTGTCAGGCGAAGGACAGCTCCACATCAACAGTAAATCCCACGGAGGTGCAAAATCGGCCTAGACAAGCTCCTAAGTGCCCATCAATTCTCAGCTGACCTGTCTGTGGGTTTTGACTCGAATTGTTCAATCAATTTGTTGTATTTTATTTTAAAGAATTCAAACCCCAGAATGGGAAAGCAAAGCCCGCTCGTTGAGGTCCTTTATTTACTACATTTAATTCCTGCAATTTAATTTTTGCACCGTCAAACTCCAGAATGGGTAGGTCGAGCTAAGGCTGAATCCATCGTTGGAGGTCCTTTATTTATCGCATTTAATTCTTGCAATTTAATTTTCGCACCATCAAACCCCAAATGAATAGGCCGAGCCAAGGCCGAGTCCTCGTTAGAGGTCCTTTATTACCACATTTAATTCCTGCAATTTAATTTTGTACCATCAAACCCCAGAATGGGCGGCCAAGCCAAGGCCAAGCCACCCACTGGTGGTCCTTTATTTTCTGTCATTTACTTCCTGCAATTAATTCGTATACCATTAAACCCAGAAGGGGCAGGCCAAGCCAAGGCCGAGCTTGTGACATTCTGGATTTTCGACCCATTTTCAGAATTTATAAATTGAATGGATATATTTCATTAATACGCTCTAGTTAAGCCTCACTCGAGCTTGATCAACTTGAGACAACTAACCAAAGGGGAATGGCTACCTAGGAAATTTCCTAACAGCCGCCCGTTGGTCTGAGATTTTGACAGAGTCGTAATTTATGAATTTGGCATGAGATATATTCGATCTTGGACAATCGAATTTTATGAATGTTACAATGGAGAATTGGATTAATGGCAGAAGCATCGCCAGACGGGCAGACAGCCAGAGAACGTCACAGAGCAAGACGTGAGGTGGAAATTTTACCGAACTGCCCCCGGTCAATGCTCAGTTCTTAGAATTAGAATGATTAGAATTATTTTAGAATGAGTGCGTCAGTGTGGTAGAATTTTTATCCGATGTTCGTTCGCGCTCGGGATTCGATTGGTGCATTTAGCACGCATCTCAAGAAGATGTCCCATCAGTCGTCCCATCATCGAGTCTTGTCAATCAATCAATTAATGTCAATTCAAGTCAAGTTTAGTGACTTCAAAGTCAATCACTCAATCTATCTAATCCAAGAAACCCACTACCAACTCTACCTAACCCACTAACTCAAATTTGAATTTTGTCTTTTCCTCATTATAAACTCTCTACTCTCTCTCTCTCCCTCATATCCCTCTCATTCTCTCCAAATTTTCGGCAGCCACCCTCTCCTCTTCTCCTCTCTCTCGGCCGAATCCCCTCCCTCTCTCCCTCTCGCGGTTTCATGCGTTCCAGCGCGCACCCGGACGAAAATGGCTCGTTCGGGCTCGTCCGGAGTCCAAATGACTCCTGTTTTCTCCCACACGACCGTAAGACGAAGGGCTTCGAAGATCTACAAGCCTCTTCCCAAGATCTGGCCCAGAACCCCCTCGAAATGAAGCAAAACCGTGACCCTTCTCTAGCTCTGACTTCCTTGCAGCCACCCAATTTCAACTGGCCGTCGACGAAAATCCAACCATTGGATCTCCGTGATTTTTAGATATGTCATAGATCTATCCATGTTGAGTTCATGGAACTTTGTTTCACTCCGATCCGATATCATTTGGGCCTCCATTCGTGGCGTTTCCTTTTCGGTCGACGAAACTGTTTTTTGAGTCAGTTTCGTGTCTTACATTCTGTGGTCATAATCTGAACTTGAGAACCTAAGGGACTTATATCCATGTCATGTCCTTCTTTTCTAGCTTGTTATGGCCCCGGTTTAGCCTTGTTCAGCCCTCAAAGTTGCCGTGCTTCCCCTTGGGCCGAGAGCTCCTCATTCGGCCATATTGGTCTCCGCCGTCGTCGCCATCGTTCCAGCCCTCTTTCGATAAGCAAACCTACTAATCTTAGTCTAGGAATATTATATGTGTGATTGGTTTGGTCGTTAGATGGCTTGGTGCATGCGAATCGAATAGAAATTGTGAAAAATCGTTTAGAACGGTTTAGGCCGAGTTTGGGATTTTGATGAGGCGGGTTGTTTGTGGGCTTAAAAATCTGTTGGAAGGCAAGAATGTGGTGTGCGTGGGCTGTGGAACTTCATTTGGAGCATGAGAATGAGAGGGCAAGGGTGGTAAATGGGCTTGGGAGCTAGTTGGGCCAAATTAGACTAGTTGGGCTTGATGGGCCAAGTGAATTACTATGGCAATGGGCTTGGACGTGGTTCATAAGGTTAATGGGCTGTCTTGGGGAAAATTTTAAGTAAGAAATTAAAAGGCCCAAATGTGATAATGGGCCGTAGAACAATTGGGCCAAAAAGGGCTTAATGGCTTAAATTGGATTGTATTAATAATGGGCTTAGGCGAGGACCACTAGGGCCTTTTGGGCTGGTAAAGAGTGAATTTAAATGAGTATTTGATGGATCCAAATGTGAATTATGGGCCGCAAATGAATTGAGCTTGAAACGGACTAGTGGGCCCAATTAGGTCTAAGGCAGAATTTGATTAAGATTGGGGACATGGGCTTACATTAAGGGACTCAAGAGGTTAACTTAGATGATTGAGGATGAAATATTATGGGCTAAGTTATGGAAGTGGGCCGTAGGTCTAAATGGGCTCAAGTGAATTAGACTCCACTAAATGGGCCCGATGGGTTTACTTGAGAAACTCGAGCAAGGGGTAACGTTCTTGAATTGAGGACCGTCAAACGTGATTCGTAGACGAACTAAAATTTAATATCGAGCACCTGATTGAGGTAATAGGGCCAAGAGTGATCAATGGGCCAGAACGTGGGCTTGGGAATTTCACAGTTAAATTGGCACAGGGGAAAAATATGCGCTCGATAGAAATATACGGTTTGTACGAATTGAAATATTACATTTCATTGTGACATGCCATGCTACGTACGCATGTTGATTGAATGTCTGAAAGTGCATGATTGTGTATTGTGGCATATGAGATGTGCCTTGGCATCGATTGAGCATGAGCATGGCATGCACTGTTGTGTGGAGCGACAAGGGGAGGATGCCCTGTAAGGCATTAGGCGCATGGGAAGTGGCGATAAGCATGCGGACCTAACGTACCTGGTGGAGGCACAGTGCGCCCTGATAAGCGAGGCACGGGGTAGCTAGAGAGATAAGCGTGTCAACCTGAGGCGTACCATACGCGAGTTGGGACACGAGCCTGTAGCATATGAGACGCTGGGCCGAACCATTCGTGGTCACATGTGAATTGGCATCGTGCATTGAGCATTGAGTTCGAAATCGTGGCATGTTCTATTTGTCCATTCCCGCATGTGATTTCTTTTCCCCGTTATTTGAGATTGTTAGTAGAACTAGCCCTCATCCGCTTTAGTTCACGTACGTGGCCGAAGGAGTTGCTCTAGGGAGAGTTTAGCTAGCCCTAGAATGCAAGTTAGAGCCGAACCGACTAGCATACTCTATCCTACGCTAGGATTAGTGGTGAGCTTATTGAGTCTTTGACTCACTGGCGTTGGTGCAATCTTTTCAGAACCCCGACCGCAGTGATGAGAGTATACCCACCGATACTTTTGGACTCC
>JAGVVM010003475.1:0-32192 GCA_019149425.1 Psidium friedrichsthalianum
AAATATAACGAAAGGTCCTAATGTATGCATTTGTACCAATTTAGTCATAAATATTTTGCATTGAGTTAATTGAGTCCATCATGCAAATTTTGTCGAAAATTGCTAAGGTGGATAGCGTCCGTCCTACATGACGTGACCAGCACTGACATAGACATTTCTTAATTTTCTTTTAAATTTAATTTTAATTTCTTTCTTTTGTTTTTTTGGCCATCGAGGCCATCACTACCTTGCCACTTGGCTATGAGTGATGCCACAAAGGCCCTCGCCAATGGCCGGTGAGGGCTTGCCGGTCAAAATGAAAGAAAGAAAAAAAAAATGTAAAAAATTATTTAAAAATAATTAAGGATTTAATTTTATAAAAAAATTATTAAAAAATCCACATCAGCACCGGTTACGCCAATTAGGATGACCAACGTTGACATCAGCGGTTTCCGACCAAAATTGGCTGGGTGGACTCAATTAACACAAATGCAAAAGGTTTAGGACTAAATTGGTATAAAATAAAAAGTTTAGGACTAAATTGATATCAATGCAATATGCTTATGATTTTTTTGGGGGTGCTTTTTTCTAATATCGGGAGAAATCCAAGTCAAAAGTGTTAACTTCAATGCACACGAAGTTTCTTGGAAACTCTAAAAAAGCATTGAATATGTAGGAAAATTTTACTAATAATGATAATTATGATAGTTATAGTAGGAAAATCACTCAATCTGCACTATGATTTGACGAGTTTACTATGTTGTTAAACCGTAAATATATGTGGGTGCCATTCTTAGTGATTCTTGGAGTAATTAGGTCATCAAGTTTGGATCTAGACCTACTTTGTTTTCCGCTTTCCAATTCATCTACACTCTTTTTTAAAGCTTGAGGGTTTCCATTCAATACGATGATATCCGGGCCATCCCTTCAACTTGAGAGGAGAATTGAAAAGAAAATAACATAACTCGACGAGCCAATTGAATCTACCATAGGACTGGTCTTTGGGTACGTGACTATTGAATTCAAGCAAGTTCACGAAGGTGCGGAGGAATTACTCACGAGCGTTCGAGGGTTGATGATTGCCCTGTGTGTGGTTTTCTTGTTGAATTGGTGAAGGTAAGCGAGGTGGATAAAGACAAATATTTCGGGTTCAGGAAAAAAAGAAAAGACAGAAAAACAATGAACTAGACTGTCTGGTGTGGAATTCCTAGGGTTTCCTGTAGGTGTATACATCTCACATTTTTTTTTTAAATCTCCTAAGATAAAGAAAATAGTGATTGCACAATTATGTTACCTAATAACATTATAATGTTATCTAATCCACTAATTATTTGGGGCTGAACTTACCCTCTCGAGAGATTTCTGATAATCTAGAAGGGGTTAATGGATTGCTGAGATCTCGTTCGCTTGATAAGACGAGTGAGATCGAGGTGCAGGCCCATACTAAATCACGTCAGAGAGGGATTTTATCAAACATGGTCAACCTTTGTGCGGCCTAGTGACATGTGATATTGTGTGCATGTCATCGGAGTTGCCACTAATCTTTCTTTCAATGGTAGATTGAAAATCCTACTATGCGATTAGGAGAGAATATTCGGTTCTGCGAAAACTAGAGAAGAAGGTCTGGGACTTAGTTGCGTCAACCTTTCAGTCATCGCCCTTTCAATACCTAAATTGAGTGATTTTCTAACTATCGATTTCATGCAAATGTCTCGGGATGAGGTGAGTCCTAACATCTAAAGGACTCTTGCAAATGGGGAGTGACTATCCTACCAATCACAATTAGATAAGAAAGGTGCGCAAATCAAGGAACCATGTCATGTGGATAAATCACATCAAATTAATCACATGTCATGCCTAGTAGAGTCCTAAGGCTTAGAGAACGCACCATTAAGGTTCAAGGATAGTTTAGAGAAGTTTGGGACAAAATGTCTAGAGGGACAAAATGGCCATTTTTGAGGTTTTGACAACCAAAATCAATTAAAATGAGTTAAACCAGTTGAATGTGGTCATTTCCCATTTTTCATATTTTTTTGAAATTTTTCATAATTTTTCAGAATTTTTAGAATTTTTTCATGAATTTTGCCCTTTTTTGAATTTTTATAATATTTTTGGAGTTTTTTTAATTAATTTTCTGAAAATTTTTGTGTTTTTGAATCAGGTCAACTCGATCAATGTTGACCCGAGCGCCGGACCCAGGTTTCCTCGGATGGACTCAAAACAATGACATTTTTTTATTTTTCTATTTATTTTCTAACTTTTTTCATTTTTTTTTGCATTGTATTTTAGGATTTTTTTAATTATGCCTAATCCTACGGTCCAGAATGGACCACATGGTTAATCCATGCCACTGGATCTGGTGACTAAAATTGACAGTTGAGATTGCACGGCGACCATTCGATCTGCATACTAGATCCAATAGTTGCGATCGCATGGTGAGACTAATTGTCAGGTGTCAAATCAAAACCTATATTTTTTATTTTCAAAAATTCTATTTTTAAAACTAAAAACTATTTTTAATCCTAGAAAAATCCATATTGTGGCAAGTGACACCACCCCTATCATCGATATGGATAAATTTGTTAGTATTACTAAAACAGAAAATAACCGTCTACACTGACATGGTTGCAACGTGGCGCCATGTCAATGCCACATTAAATGTTGACCGAGCCAACAAAGGTTGATTGGTCTTCATCTTCTTCGCAGAGATGACACAATGGATGGCCGAGAAGCCTCCGATGCTGATCAACAATGAGATCTCAACCAAAATGACCCAAACCAGTCCCGATCGGCTCATCTCGACAAGGTGATCGACATATCTAAGATTCAAACATATTCGGCCACTATAAAACGAGTAATCAAAGCTACATAGAGAATATCCATGGTGACTCAAACTTGCATTGCATAACACAACTATGGAATTCAATCACAAAATACTACCAAAATGAGCTTAGGAGACTTATCTAGCATTCCGATCAGACTCTAGGTTGATAGATTGAGCTGGCCAAATCGCGATGAAATCGCAACTGGTAGGAGGTTCAACTGGGAGTATTATGCAAAATCAGAGCAAAAGCAATGGAGAGGATGCTTAGTGATATCCGGAGAGTAAAACGCGCAAAGAAAATGCTAGAATTGCAGTTGGATCAAGGATCCTCCATGAATGCATAGAGATGAGCTCGAGTACGCGACTCACCTTTTCTGGTGATGGTAGGTGATGTAAGCTGATGCGATCTCGTCCTTGGAGCTTTAGGAAGCTTCCTAAAGTGATGACGTAGCTGATTTGGCCTGAGACGCCACGGCTGAACTTCAAGAACTCTCGGTCGAAGCTTGATCTATGGCGTCGCCAGAGAGTCTCTCTCTCTATTTTGTTACATCGGATGCATCAAATTGGTTATATATCATTTCGAAACCATTTTACGTGCGCGGGATGGTGTACACCAACCTTGTTCTGCACCAGAGCCCACGTAATTTTGGGTCGCCGGAGGTCAGGCAAAGGTAGGTGACGCCGTCAAGTCCATTTGCATCTTCGCCCTATGCAAATTAACGTCCAATTTGGGTGGCTTGCAGCTTAGGTTGACTTTGTGAACTGCCGTGGTATTGGTCGACCTCGCTAGACTAGCTTCGGCCACCATTGGCCACGAAATTGGTCTTGATCAACGCAAGGTGGAGCGGCAGACAAAAGCCCTCTCTAAGCTCCTCCGATCATGGCCGGGAAGGGTCCAATTTGGCCAATCAATCTTTGGCCTACATTGAGCGATTTTAACCTGCGCGTACACTTTGGGAAGAAGAAGTGTTATGGCCAGGTCGTTGGGTAGAATCTTGCCCGACCCAATAGACCTGGTTGATCAAAATTAACCAATTGACCCAAAAAAATTAGGAATTTGCCCAATTAAACCCCAAAATTGAATTTAGGAGCATGAATTTCATAAAAAAAATGAATTTCATTAAAAATTTACAAGGAATTATACAAAAACCTCAACTTTTTTATTTGACCCAAGGACACATTTTGGCAAATCCAAACCCTAAACGGCCATTTCAGATTAAACTAATGCCACCAATTGATTCACAGGGTCAAAAGCTAGAGGATGACAGGCTTAGATTTTCAATGTAGTCCCTTCAAAAAGTTTAACTTCATTTTGATCAAAACTAGGGACGAAATTGCAAAATTTCGATTCAGTGTAGTCCTTTTGGCCAAATTAAGCAATTCCTTAAATTTTTGGACTAAGATGTAATTTTCTATACTAGAGTGGGATGTCACGACTCCAAAAATGTAAAAAATGAAAAATAGGCTAAAATGTAATTTTTGGAATTAATTCGGGAATATGCTTAATGAAGGAGGATGAAATCCTAAATTAATTTTTTCAAATTTTACTTGACCAAAATGAATAGTGAATTAAAAGAAAAATATTGGCTATTTTTGTTTATTTTTGTAGCCTTAAATGCTATTTTTCCTAAATTTTCAAACATTTTCCTATTTTCTAAAATATATGAAAAATGAGAAAATTTTGAAAATTTTGTTCAAAAATGATTCCTTAGGCTTGGCTAAGGTTTGCAAAGTTAATTTTTCAATTTTGTTAACTTTTATGAATTTTTTATGAATTTTCCAAAATAAAATAATCAAAAATCAGGTACTGACTGCTGCCCTTTCTTGAGAAAAATCTCATAAGAGATTACTTTCAAAGATAAGGTGAAATTTAATCAACCTGAGTGGGAAAAGCTTGAAAAATTCGTGACATTCGACCTATGTCACGCTCCGAACTAGGCAAGCACACAACACCCCTATTAACCTGAACAATCAGTTGGCCAAACATAACGACGGCCAAGGACTTGCGTCATTAACCAAATGATCTCAGATAACCTATAGCAATAGAAACGAAACTCCCCATACAGACATGCAGAGAAAAGGGATAGAAGAAAGAGAGAGAATCGATAACCTCAAACTCTTATTTCAAATCTTATATTCATAAACAGAGAACAGAGGTCAATTACAACTCAAAATTTTCTATTCTCTTCCACCTTGCAAACCTTCAAGTCACAGTCAGGACGATAATTACTTACAATTCAAAATCTCCACCCCTTCCTGATGTCCCATTGCTCGACCTTTAACAAAAAGGGACGAAGTCGGCAAGACGCTCTGGTTATACTTTGCTCATGCTAATTCACATTTTTATCTACAATAGCTTACTTCCTCTCAGGCTCACTTGTCGTCATTAATGCCTCCATCCATGGTTCCGCTCCACTCAGACGATGTGGGCTACTTTAGGTCAAACTCCCTAGGGGTACGAGGGACGATCGCATGGCTAATCTCAAGAGAACTCTCAAGATCCATCGAGGCACTGCCTTTAGAACGTCCATCTGACTCCTCCTCCTCCTCAGACACCTCACTCTTAGTCTGCACCTCCATAGCTGGGTCCCACGATACTAGATACTTTGTCAGAATCTCGTATCCTTGAAGTGGACCGTGAAGCATATGACTACTCTCATACATCCATGCAATATAGATCTAGGGCTGCTACTGCGATATTTCAACATCTACCCAAATCGTGCTCTTCAGCCTAACAAACACACCACCTCTACCTTGAGGGTCAGGGTACTTTTGCCTCTCAACATCACTATCACGCGGGATACCTTGCCTCATAAGTATCGCGTTTATTTTAGAGCTTGGGGGTCCGAAAACGGGGAAAACTAACCACCATGAGAACTAATCTCAGAAAGCTCACCCCTAATCTTGCTCAGGATATTAAATACCCTCGGACTTAACTCTAGTAGGTAATCCTAGTTGTTCACAACCAATGCAATCAAAATACCAAAGGCAATAGCCAAATAACAGCTTGCCGTATAATAGCTAGGCATGCAAATAAAATAAGTTTCAAACTCAGGCAACATATTTAGATGCACATGTATGCCATGATCATTTTCATTGCAATGGCTTCATAGCCAACTGGACCCGCGTAATGGTACTGCCTCAGGTCCAACCTCAACCCGCGTAATAGTACTGCCTAAGGTTAGGTCCGATGTCACAACCTGCGTAGTAGTACCACCTCAGGTTTAACACCCGTGCCACGAACCGCGTAATAAAACCGCCTTAGGTTAGAACTCTTATTCCTCTAGCTACCCCACGTCTCACACGTAACGGGCACAAATTACCCTTATCCCTCCAGTTCTCCACGTAATGGTACCGCCTCAGGGCCACACCTCTCAATACAATGCTCAACAAGTCATAATTCAATACATGTGCCAGCATGCACAATCCAGTGCTGTCAAATAGTTAAACAGGCATACTCTGTCGGAATGGCAATGTAAATACTATTAGACACAGTTCACAATATTGCAATTTAGGCGATTTATAAACATAGACTCAATCATATCAAGCTCTCGCCCCCAAATTAATCCTCTAAGCCATTCACTTTGGCTATCGCTCTTAAACCAGCCTGAATTGTAAATTTGCTACCCCTTTTTCCACAAAAATAATAAGTGGGGTCCACAACACCTCAATAATTGACTCTAGGCTCATATCGACAGCCCTTTGGCATCGTCATGGAAGCATGAACAGCCCTCATTTATTCTCAAATAGTGTACCTAGACAATGTTTCGAACTCGATTTCACTCAAAATATCCCCAATTCTCATTTTTTGGCATTTAGGCCACCATAAACCATCACATCATCCCATGGACAGCTTAAAATAGAATATGGACAGCCTCAAATCAAACATGAACAGCAGCCACAACAACTCAACATACTCGACTCACTTAAATAACGTCAATTTTCCATAACCGATCTACCCCGAATCACGTCCTAGAGCTAATCTAAGGATCATTCAACATCCTACTCGAGGTTTAGGGAATATGCTCACCTAGTTGAAGCCGAAAATTCGACGAAAGCAAGCTGGACAACGCACAACAGCTAATGGAAGCAAGAGTCCGGCGTTGAATCATGGTGTTTTAAAGGGAACCCAAACTTGCAAGGGCCGAACCATGACCAAAACATACTAATAATCAATATTTTGACCTAAAAATGAGTCCTAGGGGCTGCCAGAGTCAATATATATCAACGAGAGCTATAGTTAAAAATCTGGCAGCATAAGATGAGTCCGATGACTGAAACGGAAATGCAGAAACAAAAGGTCAAATGACCTCCGATCGAAGTGATTCAAGTTGGGTTTTACTCATCTAAGGTCGAACTACGACATATCTGAAAATCATGAAAATCTAATGGTCAGATTTCCTTCGGAGGCTAGTTGAAGTTGGCGGCAGAGTTTGAAGCCGAGAGAGAAAGTGAAAGAAACAAGAGAGAATTGGAGTTGGTGAGAGAGAGAGTGAGAGGAGAGAGAGTGGTTGATGCAAGGTGAGGGGGAAAGAGAAGAAACAGCAACTCTTACCCAAAGAAAAATCAATAGAATAATATAATATCTAAGTACTATTCACTAAGGCGACATAAAGCTTGGTCAAAGCTGGTCAAAATTGGTCAAACATGGTCAAAGATGGTCAAAACCTGGCCAGCAAGATTAACTGGTAAATCCTCAAAGTTCGTGCTAAATTGGGACTGGTTGGGGCTCAATTGGTGCTATTTTGGCTCAACCGCATCTAGAAAATGACCTGAAACGAAACCAAAACAAATTTTCTAAACTCACCACAATTACCACCACTTTCTATCCACGGAATACTACTTGTCACTCCGGGACCAAGGTACTAATTTCTGAGCTTTTCGAGGCAACATCCCAATTTAGCAATTGCAACACTCATAAAAGTCGATTATCCTATTCGAAATTCAATTCGTGGTCAAATTCATAAGATAACAGCTTTAAATGGATCCTCGAACTAACAAGCGATTTTTAGAAGTTATGTGTATCAACCATTTGGTCCACGTACTTATATTCCTAGACAGTCTTTCCCTTTTGGTCAATTATCTCGAAGTGATCAGTTTCGAGTGAGATTCATTTATAGCGTATCTATGAGACATCCATTCTATATTCAAATTCCGAAAAAGGGTTTTAATTCAAAATGTCACAATCCACATGTTTTTTGGGTAAACTTAAGTCCAATATGCATTCTGCTTCTTTTAATATGAGAGAGAAAGGACGAGGGGCTTACTTAAAGCTTACCTGCTAGCCATCTAAATGTCGTTGATCTGTTTGATTTGAGTGAGAACCTAAAGCTTCATTATAGAAAAACCTAGAGGAATTAAGATTTGATCCGTATGGTAGGTCAGTCCACAGAAGATTTCTAATAGAAGGATTTCAAGGATTAAAATGATTAAGATTTGACCCGTATTATAGGTCATCCCATAGAAGATTGACTCTTAAAGATAGAGACAGCCTAAAAGTTGACTCTCAAGGAAAGAGACAGCCATGAGAATTGACTTTTAAGGATAGAGGCAACCTAAAAATTGACTCTTAAGGACAAAGATAGCCAGGAGGATCTCTAATATCACCTTAAAGGAGAACAAGAGAGGTAAGGATTAAAGAAAAAAAGGATCATTCTTAACATGGAATCACCGAGAGAATACCCTAATGTCACTTTTTAAGCGGTCAAAAGAGGTCATGATTAAAAGAAAGATTATCCTCTATCATGAAATCACATAAGGAATACCATAATGTCACTTTTTTGGGGGACAAAAGAGGTAAGGATTAAAAAAAAGATCATCACGTATCATGGAATCACCTAAGGAATACCCTAATATCGCTTTTTGAGCGAACAAAAGAGGTGCGGATTACAAAAAAAAAGAAGGGATTATCCCATATCATGGAATCACCTAAGAAATACTCTAACATCCTTTTTTGGGTGAACAAAAGAGGTATAGATTCAAAGATTGGTTTTGGGTGCTATCCTGATACCTAGGGAAATCAAGGATCATACAAAATCTCTAAACCAGATTATCTTACCAAGGAGGGTGTCCTTTTGGTATCGAGGGAGACTAGAAACCTGTAGAAACTCAAACTCGATTTTTCTTACCAAAGAGGGTGTCATCTTGCAACATAATATGTATAATAAAAAAAATCCCTTGCAGGGATGATCTTGAATCAAATAATCTAAAATTATAAAAAGGAGTTTGATTAAAACAACAATTGGAGTGTATTCATCAAAGAGGGCTTCTCATAAACTTGCTCTCTGAATTTTTTTTTTTTTTTGCATTGGGGAAAATTTCTTAAAACACTCAAACTGTCGCTCGAAACCTATGCCAAGAATTTCGGTACTGTTTATAGTGCATACATTTTGACTAATCAGAGAAGGCTTTTAAAGGGATCGCAATGTAGGTTTAGTCAAAAGGTTAATGCAGAGGATAGGCACTTTGAGACTTAGAAATGAATCAAGTTTTAAAGATATCTCTTTTGGATTTACAAGTCAAGAACCTCATAGATAAGATAAGACAAGACCGTGCTTACTCCTTAGATATTAGATTCTTGTGTGAAATCCCGCATTGACTTGAAACATCTCGATCAAAGAAGGCTTCGGGATAGGTTGTAACATTGGTCTAAAATAGACTTGAAAAATGCCATATTTTCAGAATGAGGGGTATAAAAGATTGTGATCACTTTTGTATAATTACCACTGATCATGTCCACTGAGGATATATTTATATCTCTAAACTCAAAGTCTCTTGTACGCTCATCTTCAATCAAACTCTAGAGATTATTTCTTTCATTTTCACTTTTAATGAGAGGCTCTATCTTTTCGACAGGATCATTTTTTTTCCTCAATCTCATTTCAAATCTCATGATTTTTTTTAGTGACGGGTTTTGGCCTTACTTTTACCAGCTACTTTGCTTTTACCAATCCTTTACTCATTTTTTCCTTTTTGACTCTTTTCTGGATTGAACTCTAAGGACTTTCTCAAAATTAACACGGTGTTATCCCATCTTTTGGTAAATCATATGCATTGCCCTGGTGTAGGGAGGTTATCACCAATTGGGCTTAGAAATGAAGACTTAAAAGCTCAAATTAGCTCATCAAAGAATAATGTGTTTGGTATAGGAAAATGAAATGCTCTTCCTTGTTTTAAGATGTTCCACCCTTTTGTGGGATATCACCTAAAATTATCACAAAAAAGTTGTTGTAAGTTAGCACAATAAAGTTTTTCCTTGACCTTTTCTCCAAGAAATCAACCAATGAATCTCCCAATTGCCCTAGTGTGGGGTAGTTCTTGATAGGGTTATTTTAAGAATTCTCCCTTCATAGGTTTAAATGGGTTTACAAAGGATTATAATATGTTTAGGATAGAGAAATGAGCATGCCTTCCTTCACTTCAATCCATGTAATTATCGCAAAGGATCCCTACATTCATAAACAAAGGCTTTCATCTCACTCTTTTTCATCATTTATTCCTCAGGTGTGTAGGAACATATTTGGGCATAGTTTGCCTCTTGTCTTCCATGCTACTCCATTTGATAAGTTTTAAATACCTTCATTTAGAAAGTCATTTCAATTTTCAATAGAAATCCATCCTTATAGCGATTTTGATGCGTGATGTATGTTTCAATGCATGTTTGGAGAACTTTAAAAGTTTTTGGATCTGAATGTAGATGATGTGATTTTGAGGATTTCAAAAATTTGTCAACAGTCCGTATTACAAATCATTGCAACTCGGATAAATTTAAAAGTTCATGGATAAGGGATACTTACTTGCTCTTCGTGGTTGAAGCTCTTAGGGGAAATAAAACAATTAAGTATCAGTATACGCTCTCAGATTTGACAGTATTGGAATGCCAACTTTTACCGTTGATTATAGCTTGTGAACTCCAATGAGTATTCTATCAAAACAAACCAAATACTGTAGTGAGTTGGAGTTCATCCCTAAACGTACACATTTTATCTGTCTCAGGGACCCCTCTTTGTTGTAGTCTTTTGACCTGGGTAGGGTTATTCCAAGTTATTTTCTTCATTTAGAAGTTTCCTTTAGATCTGCAATATAGAAAAGGATGAAAATGTACGCATGTATTCATGAAATGCATGTACAAGCCCTTAGTGTGACTCAGACATCCATGGGAATAGAAGCTGATCAATTCTCTGCTTTATTCAAGATAGTATTTCTTGACAGTATTTATATTTACAGGACTCGCGAATTCCTCTCCATCCATGTTTACAAGGATTAGGACACCATTAGGTAGAGCTTTCTGGACAACATATGGACCTTCATAATTTGACGTGAACTTGCCCCTGGGATATAGGCATTTAGAAGTGTCTTCCTCACAATTAGATCCCCAAATGTGAAATTTCTAAGTCTAACTTTTTGATTAAATGATTTAGCCAGTCATTTCTAATAAGCCTGACCATGACAGATAGCTTTTGAACACTTCTCATCAGTTAAATTCAATTGTTCATGTCTCTATTGGATCTATTCGGCTTCTAAGAGTTTAGCTTGGGAGAGAATTCATAGGGAAGGAATTTCAACCTTCATAGGCAGGACTACTTTCCAATCATATACCATAGAGTAGGGAATTGCCCCTATTAAAGTCTAAATTGAAGTTTGGTACTCCATCAATGCGTATGGCAACCTTTGATGTCAATCACGAAAGTTTTCCACTATCTTGGATAGGATTTTCTTGATATTTTTATTAGATGCCTTTACAGCTCTATTCATTTGTGCGCAGTAAGGAGAGGAATTAAGGTGTCGAACCTTAAAGTGATTCAACAAGTCGTCGATCACCTTACTATTCAAGTTAGAACCATTGTCTATAATGATCGCTTAGTGTATCTCATACTTGGAGATGATATCCCGTTTGATAAACCTGGCCACGCTCTTTGCCGTGACATCGGAAAAGAGGCTCATGGGATTGACATAAGGGGATAGGGATGGCTATATTTCTGGGAGTGAACTCCAGGCGAGTGTGAAGCGCACGGATATAGGTTATGCCTTGGAATGAAAGATAATTCCGAATCTGCTTTGTCTACTAACAAGGAAGCTATAAGTAATGCAACTATGAATCTCATTAATTCTATCCTGATATACCTAAGACTGATGGTAGGACCTCACGTGTTGATTGTAGTCTGACTTCATAGTCATCCATCAAAATACATGGTCCATTTCTCTTTGGATAGGTTAAAAATGCGGTCTTCCGCTTCTTCATTATTTGGGACCCTATGTTTATGGGCATTTTTTGCTAACATATCTGCTATGACTCTCCTTTTGATAGACTTCAGAGTTGAACTCCTAATAACAAATTCTGGAAGAAGAATTTGCCACTTAGCCAAATTTCCAATTAAGGACGGCCTTTCTAATAGGTATTTGATTGATCGTTTTCCGTGACCAACTGAATATGGTGATAAAGGGTTTATCATCTCAATCTATGAAGTACCCATAACAATGCTACGCATATATTCTAAACTACGGGATAATTTATCTCAGATGAAGTAAATTTCTTACTTAGAAATAGATTGCCCATTCTTTGATATCCTCTGGCCCTGCCTGGACTAATAAAGCTCCCAAAGATTCTTGATGAACAGTAAGATATAAAATCAATGGAAAACCAAGAATTGGAGGTATTAGGACCAGCGATGAGATGAGATATTCTTTAATTTTCTCCAATGTTTGATGGCATTAATTTCACCTTGGCACCTTTCCTTAGCAACTTCAAGAATAGCTTAGCTATATCAAAAAGTTGACAAATGAATCTGGCAATGTAATTTAATCTCCTCAACAAACTTCTCACTTCTTTGATAGTTGTGGGATCCCAATATCTAGTATCGCCTTGACTTTAGAATCATCAATTTCAATTCCTTGGTTGCTTATCATGAATCCATGGAGTTTTCCTAATCGTGCCCGAAATATCCATTTAGCAAGGTTCAACTTGAACTTGTATTTTTGGAGTCGTTCAAATAGTTTTCTCAGAACCATAATGTGGTGTTCTCCAGATTTAGATTTTGCAATCATATCATCCACGTAGACTTCAATCTCCTTGTACATCTTGTTGTGGAATAGAGCCACCATAGCTCTTTGATACGTTGCTCGAGCATTTTTCAAACCGCAAGGCATGACTTTATAGTAGAAGGTGACCCATGGTGTTATGAATGGCGTCTTTGCTTTATCTTTTTCTTTTAGGAGAATTTGATTATGCCCGAAGAATCCATCCATGAATGAGAACAGATTAAAACTAGCAGTACTGTCAACCAAAACATCAATGTGTGGCAAAGGGAAATCATCTTTCGGATTTGCCTTATTCAATTCATGAAAATCTATGTGACTCTAACTCGTCTATCTTTCTTCATTAACGGGACGATGTTAGCAACCCATTCAGGATACGAGATTGGTTTAATGAACACTACCTTGAGCAATTTCATCACCTCTTCTTTGATTTTCTTAGACAATTCTAGCTTTGTTCATCGAAGTTTTTGCTTCTTTGAGGGGACACTTAGATTGATCAGGAGTAAATGCTCTATGATGGTCGGATCCAATCCTAGCATGTCTACGTAGGACCAAGCAAACACATCTTGATACTCTTTGAGGAGCTCGACTAAATAGGATGCTTCTCATAAAGATAATCTTTTCCTAGTTTTTACCTCCTTTACATTCTTAGAATTTTCCAAATTGACTATTACTATACCTTTTGTAGTCAGGGGCTTATATTCCTCATACCTCATACTGGCTCCAATCACACTTAATATCCATTATATTGTCATCCTCCTCTTCTTCAATCCCATAAAAAAAGTCACTAGGATGGTCTGAGCCACATAATAACTTGTTATGCATATAAAGAATGGTATGCCTAAAATGTTATAAGCATGGTTAGTATTCTGTTACAATTAATACAAATGCATGAATTTTATGAAAAAACATTTTGAAAGATGTTTTGAGAAAAGAAGGAAAAGGGTGCTAGTCCTCATTTCATTAGATGTCCTTGCTCCCCTAAAATCATTTGAGAAAACATGAATCATCTGATAAATTAGGTCTCAAGCTTCAAAGATTTGAACTCAAATATCATCATTGGGCTGATTTGTTATTCCACATGTCCTTAATAAAATTTGTGAGACTTTTTATTAAATACAAAATGCACTGCATTATAATATATACTACTTGCACCTACGGTCGGAGATCCAAGGGTATTCTTTAAATGAGAAATGAAATGATATAATTTAAATTGCAGGAAAGATACAATAAATAAATCTAAATGCATTAAAAGGAAATGGACAAAAAGGCCTTTTTACTCAGGCAAGGTGAAATCTTCACCAAGCCACTCGATGATGACGTTGACGGTATCCTTAAGAAATGGAGTGGACACATCATGATCTAGTATAGTCTAAATCTCTTCATCTACTAGCTACTTGGGATACCTAGAGAAATATTGATCTTCTAGGTTGCCAAACACTTTTGCATTGCCCTTCCAGGCACTAAAGCCAATGAAGGAGCTACCTCCACCTCTTCGGCCACTACGGCTCATATTTCGGCCTCCGCTTCAGCGTTCATGATAAATCTTTAGGGTAAAGTCATGACTAGACTCACCTATATACCCCAGACTAGTTTGGTGTTCAATAGTATCCAGTTGGAGAGGTTCACGAATTTCCTAGCTATGCTTCCCAAGACCTCCTCCAAGAATAAAACCATAAGCCAATAACATCCTTCTAGGCAACGGAGTGTAACTAGAAGGAGTGGGAGTTCTCATTTTGGTTCCAGGAGGCGTATGTACCATAGCTATCAGATCAACAAAGTGATAACTCAACTCCTCTTTACACTTTGGTTCCACATAAGGAGTAACGCTTTTTGGTAATACGCGAAATCCATTTCTCCATGTACTACAATCACCTGTTATCCACCACGAATCCGATTTGCTAATATAAGCTTAAAGCCACAATACTAGCTATGTGGATCCACGCTCTTTCCAGTAGAAAATCGAATGCACTAGGGAGATTCATAACTTGGAATTCAATAGAAAACTTGACCAGTCCGATGAACACCTCTAGCTCAATTTCTACCATGACAATCTTTCTCATTCCATCAAATGCTTGGATGGTCACCTTGGAGGTGCGAATCAACTCCTCGTTGTTTTTATACCGTGGATTGCATTCCTCTTGTGCAGCTCCATCAATCCTCTTTCCCCTATATGCCTAAGATGCATATGCCATAGATTAGTGTTATTTGTCTTCGTGCTAGCATCCATCGACATAGATGCTCCACCTTGCACTGTGGTTCCTATAAGTCGATACAATTCCCGTGACTCTATCCCTTTAGAGCAACTAGAGCTCTCTTTATCACCTTGAAGACTCCACCTTGAGCCGAGTACTTGCATCCATTGGATTCAAATGCTCCCAATGAAATCAGATTCTTCCTTAGGCCCTGTACATGACGCACATCTGCCAAGGTTCTAATCATGCCATCAAACATCTTGATTTTCATGGTTCTAACTCCCACAATCTTGCATAAAGTGCCATTCCCCATGAGAACTAAACCACCATTATATGCCTTGTCCTCATCGAAGGCTTCTCAATGAGGATACATATGATAAGTGCATCTGGAGTCTAAGATCCACAAATCTTCAAAGGTATCATGCCCTAATGATATGGACAAGACATCCTCATCATTAGTCTCAATGCTGTCGGCTAGACTTGCTTCATCCAAGCTCTTCTTCTTTTCTCTTTTTTATTTGGATAGATCTCTTGACATGCCCTTCCTCATTACCCCGGTAGCATCTTCCTTTAAACCTTCCCTTGGATTTTGATCTACCCCTCTAGCTTGATCCTCGATCTGTTGATCTTCCTTTTCCTTGACTACTTTTCTTCTTCCCAAAGAGTCCATCTCCCAAAGATTTGGAACTACTTGCCCTTTTTCGAGTGTCATTTGAAATTAGGGCAGCAGTTCCTCTTCGATCTCCAAGGCTTCCTTGCCATAAAGGAGCGTAGTCACCAAGTTGTCAAACGAATCCGACAATGACACCAATAGTAGAAGCGTTATATCTTCACCCTCAAAACTTTACCTCCATGCTTGTAAGTTCACTGATCATCTAATTGAATAAATTGAGATGTTCCAACAGATATCCTCCTTCACTCAACTAAAGTGAATACATCTCTTCTTCAAGAACAACTTGTTCATTAGAGATTTCGTCATGTAGATGCTTTTGAGTTTTAGCCATACCTCTAAAGTAGAATTGATTTTTGCCACATATTGAACGGTCTTGTCCGATAGGTTCAACTAGATTGTGCTGCATGCCCTCTCCACCATGCTAGTCTAGTCATCATCAGTGATTGTGGCCGGCTTCTTCGAACTTCCTAGAAGGACCTTTGATAAACTTTGTTGAATCAGCAGATCTTTTGTCCTTCTCTGCCATAGTGTAAAATATTCTTCCCGGTGAATTGTTTGATATCAAATCAAACGGTTGAACCTTCTCTAGCCATCTAGTCAAAAGTCGTAATACAGGAATGAAGAACTTGGATTGCTCTGATACCAATTGTTAAGTGGAGCCAGCTCTCTAACTAGATGAGATTGTTGCAATCTAAAATTAAGAAATTTCAGGTTAATGGATTACCAGATTAATTAGATGAATTAACTAACCTAGTTCGAGCTCTCCCAAGCTCTACCAATTCGCAACTTAGGTTTATGCTCAAATGATTTAAATTTTAGAGTTGCCACTATTTTTTTCTAGTAGGTAGATTAAATACCTAAATAAAGTATCAGAGAATACCTTATTTCTGCAAACCAAAGATTTAGTTTGGGGACTTGATTACGCTAACTTTTCAATTGACGCCCTTTCAGTACCATTCTTGCCAAAATTTCTTGAATTGCAAGTTCAATTGATTTACTTAAAAATCAAGTGCAATTTACATTTTTGGGGTTTTCTAGGTTAATGAACGCACTACAACTATATGAATGAAACATAACCACGTGATTTTTTGACAAAACATTCTAAATTACATGACATGCATGATGACTTTTAAAAAATTGGATTTTGATGCATATAAAGAGGTGAGCTCTATTCTAGATGACATGCAATGTGAAATCTAACCTATGCGACATGCAGCATGACTTAATTAAATTACATGACGAGCAAGGACATGTTCTATATCCTATATGACATGCGAAATTTGAGAGTTTTATTTTAGATTAAATGACATGCAAATTAACTAGCAAAGCTAAAACTATCTTCTAAATGACATGAAAATGCACGGATGACATTGATGGCATGCGTGAATGATATGGAAAGTGTGCATGAACTATACTATATGAAAATGCACATGAAGGATATTTTTTGGTATTTTTTGAATGAATCTTCGGATTAAATAAAAGGAAAAGTAAAAGATGGTCCAAAGATTGATAAGAATTAATATAAATTAAGAAATTGATTACTCAAATTCTAATTCTATATTTAAAGGTATCTCGGCATTTAATATCGTTTTAGATCATAATTTGATGTTCTTTTTGTGACTTTATGACGACAAGATTCAAATGAAAGTATATAAACTTGAGTATAATATACCTCATAATCCGATTTTCCGAAGAGTTCGTTTTGTACCCAAAGTTTAGGATCGGAAAGGGAATTTTATTCATGTTGTACCCAGGAGTGGGGTCGAATGGTAAATTTAATAGTGGACTAAAGTGGTACCCAAATTATATGGGTCGGATAGTAAAGTCCGATTTTTGTGAAATTTGTTGGTCCGATCCCAAAGTTATGGGACGTGATAAACAATTTTGATGTACGGATGAGATCGTACTTCGAGGATGAAATCGGATAGTCTTTTTAATGCACATATTCCAAGGAACTAAGGCATATGGGAGCATGTATTAAACTCAAGGTAGATTATAAAATTATTTGAATTATATAAAACATGCTACTATAGTATAAAAGTAAAATGAAATTTTCAGCCAAAGGTAGGGTAAGGTGCCGAATTTCAAAGGGCAAGATTGCCCTATCCACTAAGGATTCACGTCTTGTTCATTTTTAGGAAATTGTCTTGTGATATTTGAAAATATTTTCAGATAATCCTCAATTAGGAAAGATACGCTCAGAAGATTCAAAGTTTATCCACAATATCTAGATATGTGTTTTTGAGATTAGATAACTTCAAAATCAAATCACAAGATATGTTTAACCATTCTGAAAAATATGCTCAAATTTGAAGATATGTAGAATATCCAAATCAAGAGATAAGATATGTAGAATATTCAATGGATAATGCCCTAAAGTTCAAAGATATGCACAATATTCCATAGATGTGCAATCAACCAAATTAAGTAACAAAATTTAAAATACGTGAGAATCATTACCTAATTTGGCTAATTGGATTGCCAAATTCAAACCTCGAGTGCCTTGTGGATCAAGCTTGCTCGGTGGGGCTCACGTTTGCAGCTAGACCAGCGGACGGCTTGTTCCTGGCGGATCAAACTGTGGGACTCCTCGGTGTGGACAGCTGCGACTCGCTTTCGTGGATTGTCTTAGCTGGGGTCATAGACCTGCAAAACAGTAAACTGCAAGGTCGTGGAAGGGCCGTCGACAACGAGGACTTGGATTCGTGTAGGAAGAAATCGTGATGGCACGAAGTGCGTATCTTCTTCAGTAGCCGAGAAGCTTCACCGAATGTTTCTCTGCAAGTTTTATTACCAAGAAGAATTGCCAAGAAAAAGATCGTGGACTCAAGTGTGGGTTCTTTGTATATCTTTTCTTTCTTGTTTTTTTCGCCTGCAATATTTAGTGGTCAAGAGGCAAAGATAAAGTCAACTAATTTTCAGAATCTAGACAAACCTTTTGACTTTTCTTTCTTTGCTTCACGTTAAGCTTTCTACTCTCTTTTGTGTCGTACGAACAGCAGATCAGAACCTACTCGACAAAACTGGGAACAACAGGAGGTTGTTAGTGGGTCAGGCACTCCGTTTGATTCTTGGTCAGACGTAGCTGTTCCTGCAGCGGCTAGTGTTGCTCGTCGGTGGCTGTTTGACGATGAAAGGCGTCGTCTTGGTGCAACAACTCGCATGGCCGAAGCATGGTGACACAGCAGCCTCGTTGAGGACGATGGAACAGCAGCCGTGAAAGCGTCGACGGCCGTCTGAAAAAAAATGCAGAAAGTTGCCAGAGAAAATGCCGATGTGGCTCGCCAGATCTAAACATAACAAACGAAGGACCAAGCTCTTCGAATCTAAGGTCGTCACAGGGGTCAATCAAAAGAAGGTCCTCCCCTCTTTGGCCTTTTGTGAAGGTCAACAATCATGCAAGTGCTGGCCATTGTTGGTGAGCGCATGGGCTTGCTGGAAAACGCCACCGAATCCACCCATGAATCACCGAGCGAACCCAGGAACTTCAGAGAGAACACAGAACAATTCTGGTCGTATCTTTTCAAATTGTTTTGGCCTCTAGAACTCTGCCATGTATTCTATGATGAATGGCCTCTTGTGGACATTGCAAAGGGAGACCAAAAGGAATTCCTTTCCGTGAGTGCCACGTAGCAAATAATCAATACAGGAAAAGAACAAAACAATGAAAAGAAAACTTCTCCTCTTGTTGCTTTTTTGACCGAATAAGTGCATTGCGACTGTTATAACTTTTGTACGGCGATCACTTGAGTACCATAACTTTTTTTTTTTGCTCGCTTAAGTGCCAATTGGAGCAAAATGGATTACGTGAGTGCTACTTCTGACAAATCGTCCTACGTTGATTTTTTTATTTTTTTTGTAATACATGAATTTATTATTATTATTTTTTCTCTTTTATTTTTTTGGATTTTTGACATTGGTCAGCAAGGTTCACTAGCCATAGATCTAAAGTCGAAGGGCGAGGCTACCTTGCCCTCAGTTTGAGGTGACTGCAATGGCCATGGGCGAGGGTTGTTGCTATCGTGTCAGCCGCGGGTGAGGGCCCTCGCAGCCTTATTAGCCATGGCTATGAAGTCCCCACCCAAACTAGGCGAGGGCTTTTGCGCCTTCACCCGCAATCGGCGATGTGAGGGTGATCCTTGCTGAGTGCGCCATGGCCCTCACCTAATCTAGGCAAGGGTCTTTGTGACCATGGCCAACAGGTCCGCATGGGCCGTCACCCAAATTTGGCTGCGCAAGGGCCCTCGCCCACGGCAGGCGCGGTTGCCACAGCCCTCGCGCATAGCCATCGCAGCCTCATTGGTAGAGGGCAAAGCGGCCCTTAGTGATGGATTCGTGGCCAGCGAGGGTCACCAGTGACCCTCCTCAGCCAATGTAGAAAACCAGAAAAAAAAAAACGCATAGAAAAATAAAAAAATTTGAAAAAAAAAATAAAGATATTCCAATTTTTTTAAAAATCGAAAAATTCGTGTCAACGATGCCACATTAGAATTTCCGACATTCAAATAGGATTTCCGACGAGCTAAATCCACGATGACACTCAAGTCATCGATTTTTAAAAATTGTGACATTTAAGTGAGCGAAAAGAAAGTTATGATACTCAAATGATCGCCATATAAAAGTTGTGACACTTGCGGTATACTTTCCCTTTTTTTAACCGAGAGAAAGAGTTGATGGTCCATGTCTTCTCCTTTGGGCGTGTTCTGTGAATGTCACACGCTCCTTTTCACGTTCTCTCTTCTCTGTCTACTGTCAGGCGTGTTCTTTTTTGGACGAAGCTCTCTGGTGAAGGCTGAAGCTCTCCGAAGAAGATTCTCACGTGGCCTTGTATGAAAATTGTGTTGGCCTACCTCTGTTGTGAGCTTCACTTTGTCTATTTATAATGCAAATCTAGGTTTTCTTAGGGTTTTATTTTGCCCTCACCAGTTAATGGGTTCAATTGTCTCGAGGCCTTCTTGCTAATTAAAGCTTTTGTGAGTCAAGTCCAATTAGATTTTCAATAACGACGCCTCCTCCTTTTAAACTCGCACGCCATGATATCCCAAATGGGCTTGACTCAATTAAACTTTAAAGTTCTAATGACGTGGACATAACCCATTAATGCTCAGAACTTTATCAATGTAAAAATTTTGGCATTTTAGTCCCATAACCTGATCGAACCTTCATATCAGGAAGAGATATGTATATGCGCTTGTCAAAACGAGTCGAATGGCGTGATCAAGAGCATATGGGGTGCTGTTGCTGCAAGAACAAGAACTTTCTCAGCATTATGTCGTACACTCTACATTGGATGAGAAGTTCGGTTTTGATACGTCTAGAAGCTTCCCTCTCATTGCCTTCCCCATGTTGACCACATAAAGATTCAATCTCATCGATGAGGATAATGGATGGAGTACTTTCACGAGCCATTTGGACAAGACTGGAAACTAATTTCTCACTTTCGCCCATCCACTTTGATACGAGGTCCGAGCAAGAAACACCAAAAATGTAGAGTCTACTTCGGTCCCCACTGCTTTCGCAAAAAATGACTTCCTTTTCTAGTTGGACCACAAAAAAGAAACGCCCTCCACGGACGATGCTTGCCAGTGAAGAACTGAGGGAATTTAACCAACAGATAACCGCATCCTGCAATGCCTGGTTGGCGCTCTAAAGCCCGCCACGTCGTCCCATTTTCATGTTGGTTTTCCGTCGCCAATCCGATAAAATGCAAATATTTATGCATGCGAAAAATTAAATACAAACTATGTGAATCAAATATTTTTGGTAGAGACTAAGGCTGGCCTCTAATTTTTATGCAAATTTTCCTAAATGAATTAAACAAGATTTAGGTATCAACAGAGATGAAAAGGAAGAAAAAAAAAAAAACAAGAATTATCAAGAACACATTTACGTGATCAGTGCAAATCTGCCTACGTCCACAGGAGAGAGACTATTTCTTATTTATGAGCATAAATAGATACAAGGTACAATGCTAAATAAAAAATCCTCATATTGTATCCCTGAAGATCTTATCAATTGAAGAAACTAATTAATAAATATTTAGTGATTATCTCTCAAATCTTTAGAAATATCTTAATATATCTCCAAGCCTTCTTCGATTTTGTGAAATTCAAGACAACATCAACATCTCATTCGTCCTTCGGCCATAGACGATCAAATCTTGGAGGAACTCTACAAGTTAATGACGATGCAAACGAGGGTCTTCATCGTGCACGTGTTACCGACCCTCGGTTCTCGGCTATTTGCCAAAGCAAAAGAGGTGGGAATGATGAGCAAAGGTTATGTGTGAATCCTAACTAATGGAATCACTGATCTGTTGTGTTTAGTGGATTCATCTGTCATTGCTAGTTCGATGCAAAGAGTATTGGGCATTAAGACTTATATCCCAAAGAAGCCAAACCTGGACAACTTCATTGTCCGATGGAAGAAGAAATTCCAAAAAGAGTCATATGTTCCTTTATCCTTGGATAAAAATTTCATAGGTGATCATAATGTAATATTCATATCGAGCATACATAGTATATACTTCGAAAGAAGTACAATTGTTGTGATCTAAAATCAATTTTAGGCTAATGGATTATTAGATTAATTAAATGAGTAACACAATACGGATCTCCTAAACCCTATAAATTCGTAACTTTGTTGTGTTTAAATGATTTAGAATTCATAGTTGCCACTAATCATTTTTGTAGGTTAATTAGAATCTAAATAAAATAACGGAGAACTAATTTATTCCTAAGAACAAGAAGTTAAGGATTTGGGGACTTTATTACATTAACTAATTAAAGTTAACGCCATTTCGGTACCTTAATTCCATGCAAATCCTAGGTTTGGCAACTTAAGCTTGATCAAATTTTCTTTTGTGCTCAAGTGAGAGTGTTTTAAATGTTTTCGCTTTTCTAAATGCAATGCATGAATGGCATGGAATGCATGAGCGATAGAAATAAATGCAATGGCAAAAATCAAGTGACAAGATACAATGCAAGACATGCAAAATTAAAGTTATCTTACCCTATAAGCAAAGTTAACTAGTAAATTAAGCATGCGAAAATGACATAATATCAAGGCAAGCTTTAATGCATGTTTACTCTAACTAAATGCAAAATCAATGAATGACATGAACATAATGCGAACAATCAATTAAACTAAATATGCAAGTTTAACTAATTATCCTAAAACGAATGAGACTAAACATTACTTCCATGCAATTCGACATACTCAATGACATAACATGACATAAAAGCGAGCAAATGTGACACGGCAAATAGCAATTAAAAAAAAACAAATCAAACATGATAACAATCATTATCCAACATTCCAAAGTAAGATAGCAATCAACAAGATCACAACATGAATATCCACTCTTGGAAATTTTCGAAAATAATGAAACCAAAAATCTAAAATCGGATAGCGAATCAGATCCTAATGGAAATAGATCGAATTGGCTAACTTCCCAGCTTTACTAAACACAAGGATCGTACCCGAATGGTGATATGTCCAGCTTAACAAGAACGTTGACTATTAGGAAAAGCAATTTTCCTAATTTAGATTTAGGGTTTTATTATTCAGAAAATTGGTGATAAAAGCACGAATCCAAGCAATTCAAGGCATGCTTTAATTCTGAAAATCATGATTAAACATCAAAGCCTTTTGGTTTTCCCCAAAAATTGCTCTTTTAATTGACAAACGGGGAATTTGAGAATAGTTCATGAACATATGCAAGTTCCAATCAAACAACTACATGTTACCAACCAAACAAGGCAAAGAATATGTGCTAAACATGCAAGTATAAGGAGTTCCAAGAATAACTTTTGGAATAGAAAACACTTTTTCTGTTTCTATTCCCGACAATGATTTCTTGGAACAGAAATGCGTTTGGTAATTGCATAAAATTTCTGTTCTCAGAACAAAAAAGGAACAAAACTCATTAGTAACTGCAAAAAAATAATGTTCCTAATTTTTCCATTTAATTCTGTTCATAGTTTTTTCAATATGGACAAGATCAGTTATAAAAAAAAAATGAAAGAGAAGATGAATTAGAATTGAGCAATGAGAACATGAAATATGTCTTCCATAGATAGGTTAAATTACAATTATGAGGCATACATAAATGTTCTCAAGTAGATAAAAATGTGATTACATAATTGAAAATACAAAGTCATAGAATTCTAAGTATATCGTAGTCCTTTGCCATTTTATTTGTAGGATTTTGATGGAGACCCAAATATATAACTGATGTAACTAATAATTTATTTATTAGTAGTGGCATTACTCATCATACATCGAGCCTTTGTAGTTCAGCTTTGGGCAAATATCTTTGAAAAAATGCAAATACTTTTGAGCTAAAAGGGTTGATGAAATGCAGATATTATTTGGTAAACTATAATTAAAAAGTGCATTTGGATGCAACTTTGACATAAATGCCATTTTGTAAAAAATGCCCTTTGTAAATGATTTGATTTCTCAATTAATTTTTATTATTTCGAATATTTTTTTATTTTTAATTATTTTATTTTTAGTTTCTTTATTATTATTTTATATTTATTATTTCGATTTTTAATTATTTTCTATTAATTATTTTTTTCAAAAAAATATTTTTTAGTTTTAATTATTTTTTTTAATTAATTTCTTTAATTATTTTTTATTTTTATTTTTATTTTATTTTTTTTTTTTAATTATATTTATTTTTAATTATATTTTATTCTTTAATATTTTATTTTAATTAATTTCGAAAAAAACTGTTCTCAATTATTTCTAAAAAATATTTCAAATGTGTTAATAAAAAGTGTCCCGGGAACACAGAACTAAATTTTTTTTTATTTCTTGTTTCTGCTCTAAAAGTGTTTTTTTTGAAAAGGATTTCCGAAAAAACTTTGAAAATAAAAGATGTTTTTTTAAAAAACGTTACCCAGCTAAATAGATCAAAAGTCAACTCTTGGATCAGAACAGCGCTAGGACTCACGTGCACGGCTTAGATGTTCTCGACTGTGAGCTGGGACAGCGGAGGAAAACGATGGGCAAATGGTCTCCACCGCAGTCCTCGGTCGTCGATCGCCGCCCACGGCCCACCGCTGCCGCCTTGTCGCCGACTACGCCGACGCCGCCGACATCGGTCACTGGCCAGTCGGGAAGATCAATTGCTTACCAAACGACGGAAATTATTTTCCAATTCATTTTTAAAGTATTAGCCAAACACCGGGAAAATATTGTTATTTTCTTGGGAAAATGACTTCCTAGAAAATGTTTTCCCTAGAGGCCATTTTCCGTGAAACAAACGGAGCCTAAAAGTGTTTTCTATTTGTTTAAAAGTATTTCAAAATACTTTGAAAATAGAAAATTTTTTTTTTTTACGTTTACCCAGCGAAAAATAGACCAAAAGTCCAAACTTTTGGTCAGAACAGCAGCTAGGGACTCACGTGCACGGCTTAGATCTCATCGACTGTGGAGCTGGGACAGCGGAGCACGGACGATGGGCAATGGTTTTCACGTAGTACCCGTGCAACACCCACAAGGGGACACGATTTTTGTTGGCTTTGTAAAGAGGAGCAATCCTGGGTGGAGCTTTGACGCGGCAAGAGGCAGCAAGAAGACAGACACAAATTTGAGTTTCTGGATCATTGATTTCGGAACCCATGAATGCCACGTAGATTTGTTTTCAAATTCCAAGCCACCTGCACCCACGAATCGACATCATAATCACCACATCACGGATTTCTTTATAATTTATCTGCCTCTCCATGCGGCGTGGATGATCGACGGCGCTCTCCTCTAGACAACCTCTCGCTATTTCAAACGCAAAACACTCACCTGAACATAGAGAGCTTTTGGCCCTTTTTTAGGTTGGCAACACAGAACTTTGATGGAGCCACTGAGCGACCACTACGATCCGTTCCCCCGGCGACAGCGGGCGGGAGGGGGGGGGAGGATGGTGGCGGGTGTGTGTGTGGTGGGTGTTTTGTTGTCGAAGTCGATAGCACTGGAGCTTCGTAAACGGGGGCGGGCTCGGATGGGAGCTCACTTATAGATGATTAGTGAAGTGGAAGCAGCAGCGAACTCGCTTGGAGGGCAGCAGGCGACGGAGGGATGCCGCTTGGCCACGCCCAATCGCAAGGTGTCGTTGGTTTTGGATTTGAGCGGACTTGAGACAACCGAACGGCGTGGCTCGGGATGCTGGACAGTGGAGCAGCAAACCGTCACAGGTGCGGTCGTCGATGGGGCAGTAGCAGGCCGTTGGAAGAAGGCCGTAAGTCGGCAGATGATGCGGAGGTCAAGAGACCACCGGGAACTCCTTCCCTCTCTCCCGTGTTGGTCACTCTAGACCTCTGTTCTCTCTTGCACATGGCCGCGTGTATATCGTGGATTCTATCTGACGATGAGATCTTCAAGCAGTTAGTGGAAGGAAGACCAGAATGCCTTCATCTCCTCTAGACTCCTGTCGGCGTCTTTCCTCTTGGCACCCTTTTCCGCGAGATTTCTTTTCGAGAGGGACGAAGAGAGAGAGATCCTCTCTATCGCCGTCCGTACATGGCCGTGTATGAGTGAAGAAATTGGCCTCCTCTTTTGAACGTGAACTTAAATCCTTATATGAGTTAGGTTAAAAATCCCAGAATAAAAGGCTTAATTATTCTGTAAATTTTTAATTAATATTGATTTTTACTTGACATTTTAATTGTGCAATTTTGGCCATTTTAATTTGTGCAATGCTTGACTCTCTTTTTCTCGCATGGACTTATTTTCCAGCAACATTAAAACAATGGCTCTATTAACTTTAAGCTTGAGGCTTTGAATAGTGTCAATCCAATCATTAAATCCTAAGAACGATATCTACTCATGATTTTCAGACAATATGGTTCTATGGGATCAATTAAATTCCAAACTTTGTAACTATTGATGCTTAAATTTTGATTTTTCTTTTTTTCATTCATCTTTAGACAAAATTGAGAATTAATTTCACCACAAAATATTTCACCAGCATACATATTTTTTTACAATTGCATTTTTTGCCTCGGCGACGTCGTCAACAAATCTGAACTTCGTTCCGCCATCTCTGCCCAGATCCCACAAGAAACTCTCATGTCACTAACCCTAAAGTGATTAATATGTTTCTCTGTCAAGGGGTGGTTTAATTGAAACCTGAATGTGTCAAGAACAAACTTCAAACTTGTTGCCCGTGATGGCGACAGGGTCACAATGGTAGCTAGTTCAATGAAGATTTAAGTGTGTCTTACATCATTGTCTTGTGTGTTTGGAAGGGAATGGGACACGAACTCTCCAGTTTCGGAGGTGTTTCGCTAGACAGCATTAGCAAGAAACTGTGGCTTTTTCCTTTCTCTACGAGTGTTAAAAGCAAAAAGTGTCTCATTTGTCAGGAAGCAAAAAGAAAAATAAGGAGTGTCGCCCCCCAAGTTCACTGTTTAGCCGAGCCACAATCATTCCACCGTCCACCGAGCTCGAACTGGATTTTTAGTGAGTCATCACATTTCTAAATTGAGCTTAGAATGTTCGGGTATGTTATGGACTCGTAGGGAAAATTTGTATGAATGAAAAATATTAATTTCTGGCCGTCAAATGTCAATTATTTATTGCTGACTATAGGGAGAACTGTATTTTCCAGACTCTAAAATTTGCCTGTGTGCCGAACTACTTGCCCTTGAACCTCGACAACTTAGAATAGCAACCCGGGTCCTGAAATGCGAATTTTTGCAACATGCAATGCTTGGTTATTATATTCTAATATATTTTGAGGTAAATTGTATGCTCATTTGAATAATCTTGGGAATTGCATGTGTCAAAGCTGACTTGCATGAGTATTTAAAAGTCGAGTCAATTGAGGACCTTGTGATGCTCATATTTGATCTGCATAATGGCATGAGACACGTGCGCTTGGCGGATGCGTAGAACTTGTGCAAGATGACCCGACAGTGGCTAGGGGGCCACCGGAATGTGGGGAAATAAGGAGGTGCCGATCGCAGTGCTAATTGACCACGGTCGTTACACTTGCGTCTAAATGTCTTAACACAGGAGTAGCTAGAGAGATTAAGGGTGCCAACTTCGTGTGATTAGGCACTAATTGAGCTGCACGGGCCTAAAGACGTCATGACGTAGCCAGGGCTGGAAGTGCTATTGAGCCACCGGTAGGGTTCAGTCCGGGGAAGTGCTTTTGAGCCACTAGGGACCCAAGAGAATCAATGAGCATCTGTATTTGCATCTGTTTGATCTGAAGTCGAAACATGCATGTTATGACCCTTTAAATTTCTGATCTGATGTAATATTATTCATTCTAAATTGAGTCTAGGCAGTGTGCTGCTGAGTTTTGACCTCACTATTTTTGCTGATCGCCATTTCAGACCCTGGAACCATAGACTTGTTATTCTCGATATCCGAGGAGTCTGATCCGAGGAGTGGCCCTTACCCAAGACGAGTAGTCCCGACGTGCATGGAAGGAGTTTTAGTGACTTTTTTTGATTTGGTCTGTCCCTTTTTGATTTTGGCCACTCAAGTTTATTTTTGAGGTTCAGATGTTAGGCCCCTCTCGTTGTATAAAACCTCTACTATTATATGGTATGTAATTAAATTTTTCTCTATCTCTTCTATCCACCTGTGTGTTTGTTAGGGATTGTGCAACTTCCGCTGTCCCGCATTTGTTAGATGTCGTTTCGCCGCGACGATTTCCTGGGCCATCGCTAGAGTTGGCCAGGTGATAAGTAAAATGATCAGTGAATGGAGGGGTTACAACCGTCCGACAGTTCCAGGGGTGGTGACACTGATGTGTAGCCCCGGCTGTTCAATGAGAAACATGAAGCCCGGGTCGACATCGTAGAGGAATTATGGGTTTTTCAAACCTGATGGGATGCCCGACATATCGCTTTCGCTACAAATGGAAGTGATGCTGGTGGAAGGGATGGTTTGGCTCAAAATCTGGATCCCACCGCCAGTGAACAACAACACCAACACCAACACTAGCTTCGACAAGCACGAGCTCGTTCCACTGGTTACTTTGTCCATTTCCTTCGGGCATGTCCAGCCGTGATGGATCTTTCTATCTAGACATCAACCGAAGTAAGTGTCTACAGATGAAGCAAACCCCACCGAACTGAGAGCACAACTGTGACCGGATCCAAACTCCCAATCGAGCCGCCATCCGGAAGTCAATGACTTGGCGCACAAGTTCCACCGCAAAGTCAAACTCGAAAGGGCAATTTTCGAAGATTTTGGGTATTATTTCTTAATCACTAAATATTTTGTTCCTATTTTGATATCATGTGAATATTGGAATATTGATTGAGATGTCCATAATTTTGCATATGTTCCGAAATCTGAATAAAAATGATCCAATTTAGGAAAACTTCCTAAAATGACAAATGTGTTTTTAATTAGACGTTCAACCCGTAACCATTCGCATTCAATCCTCCAATTTCACGCGTCAATTTGGATTAGCATTTTCAAGAAGAACTCAACGCATTCTCTTTGATGGCGCATCTTTCCATTTATTTCATAAACTTGAAAATTCAAAAAAAATCTGGATGCATATCTCTTTATTTATTTCCTAAACTTTTTTAAGACAAATCTCAAAATCGTCGTATTTTATTGAATCCTTTTTAATTCTGAAAATACAAAAGAATCATTTTTGCATATACATGGTCATTCATGTCATTTTTTTTTAAAGAAAAGTCATTCAATTCACAATCATCAATGGAAAGGATTTTTTCATGAATTTGGTACGCAAAAAGGGCTTAGTTTTTCCAAATTAATGTAAATCAAGTCCCCGGGACTTATTTTCTCTAGTTCGCAGAAATAAATTAATTCTCCTGTTAATTTATTTAGATTTTTAATTCAAAAACGACTTACCAAGAATGATTAGTGGCGCTCCAAATTGAACAATTTTAACATGAAAAGAACTAAGATCTATGATTCGGTAAACTTGAGAGGAATCTGAATTAGTTTATCAATTAACTTTAATAATTCCGTTAAGCCACTAATTTTTGGGTCGCGACAATAATTTAAGTCCATCCATTGCCCGGCCCAACCAAATGCAATTGCAATCAATGAAAGCTAAAATTAAACTATCCTATAAACCGTCTATTGAAATTAATTTAATATTTTGATAGGACTAAGGATAGTTCCACTGATATTTTAAATGAAAAATAATGAATTGAAAAGGGTAGTCCATTTAGGGTTCAACAAGAGCCAACATCAACAACGTCTTTCTTTAATTCAGTTATCTGTTCTTTTGTGCTGCAGATATCTCCTCCCAATTGTAATGTATCATCGTTTGGCCCAAATTATATCAAAGTCTGTTCAATTTTCTCAGTATTATCAAAACCATACAGACGATTGAGTGCAATTGGCAAACATTTCTCAACTTTGGTGTGGGCAATATTTTTCCTTCTTTTATGATATTTTCCATCTTGATCTCGATCAAGGGACTTAATATCACGATCAAGTCTCATCTCTATGTCCTATTTGTTTGATCATTTTGCGTGCATTCTTCTTTGTTCGTATATTCTTCGTAATTCGCTCCATAACTGTTTGCCCATGTTCAAAGTTTGTTTACGGTTTACTAACGATCTTTTTCTAATTATGTAGTCTCCTTCACTTGATATATATCGTTTATGATTTAACAATCCATTAAGAAGTAAGCATCATAACAAAAAAAAAAATTGTGTTATTTCCATCATCTTTATGACAATAATATAACAGATATCAAGCATAAGATCTCTTAATTAGGATCTATATACCTGACATAGATGTGGCATGTATACAAGATCCAAATTCATGATCGAAATAACTGCCGTTCATTTCTTTCAATGAAGCAAATATAACAAGATGAGGATATAGTGTTTCTAATATCTGGATTTTTAGTGGTCAAAGTAAATGAATTTTTGAACAATATCATCTCATATAGATTTTCAAAAGATATAAACTTTGTTTTCTTTGACCCATGAAACAAGTGCTTGGAATTAGTTAGAACCTCGTTGGTGTGTCGCCCTAATCAAATGGCCCAGAAAATTCCCGTGAATAACGGGCCCTATTTTTTCTGCTCTTTTGAGTTATGTTTTTTTATTTACAATTTCTTTATTTTGCACTGGTTCCAAGCACATGCACCACGTGAAATGGAAAGGACTCCTTTGAAAACTAGAAGGTTTGGACTCAGTCATCTAATATCATCCCTCTACATCAACCATTGTATGACTTCGACTAAATCGTTGAACCACCAAACCCCCGGGTAGTTAGACTCAATTTTCTCAGTTTGTGCACATTTTCTGAGAAGTGATTGCACTTTGTCTCACATTATGCGAAACTGTCACATTCAACTAATTTTCGTGTCAGGTAACCGGGATATGGTCCAATGGATAGGATTGAATGGTACATTCAGAATCAGTTATGCCTGCAGTTTGGAAGACCAATTGAACTAGTTGCTTTCATAGCTCAAATGAGTCAACATAAAGATGTTAGGCATATTATTGTAGGGATTCCTAGTGCCTACTTAATTTCCTTGGATGACCTCATTGAGTCAATAGGCCTGGCACTTAGTTTTCTATTAATTAAAGCTTTCCGTCTTTTTCATTATAATTAACCTTTTTAAACTTGTAATTAATTTCCGGGAGAATTTTATATAGAGATGTATTTAATACGCACTCAGAATATATTGATATACTGCTGAAGCTTGCTATGTCCCCTAAAAAAATGGCTGAGGCTCGGATGGTTGCATTTTGTCATAAATGGCTCCTAGTGTCCTTTCGAGTTAAGTTATATATGAACAATGCAATTGCCATTTGGGACCTATAAAATTTAGGGGAAAAGCAAGTCAAAGTTTGGACTCCATGCCCACGGCAAGCTTTTCTTGGAACTCAAAGAATTACGCTATAAGGCGTGGCCGGGACTCATATGCTTCTAACGTGTGCTTTAAGTCTTGAACTTTCAATAATAAGAATTCAAGTTCAAGCTAGAGACTTGGAAAGATTCACTCGAGTAGACATTTGCAACTGGTCAAGATCACAAATCACGCATTGTGTAGTTTCTATTGGCTTTTCAATTCCATGCTCACTGAGGAATGAGAGCAGCTCTTGTCACGAATGCGTAGAGACTTGTAAAGATTCAATTTTGATGTTAGACATTCATCTTATGGAGCGGGGCGGGGGGAAAAAAAAAAAAACAGCGGGGGGACGGCAGGAAAGGAACGAAGGAAGAACGAGGGGGAGAGGGGGGGGGGGGAAGGGGGAGGAGAGGGAGGGAGGGGGGGGAGGGGGAAGCGGAGAAGGAGAGAGAGAGAGGGAGGGGGAGGGGAGAGAGGGGGGAAGGGGGGGAAGGGGGAAGAAAAGAGAGGGGGGAGGGGAGGAAAGGAGAGAAAGAAAGAGGGGGAAGGGAAAAAGAGGGGAAAGAGGGAGAGGAGAGAAGAAAAGGGGAAGAGAGGAGGGGGGGGGAGAGAAGGGGGAGACGTGGGGTAGAGAGAGGGGGAAGGGGAAGGGAAGGGGAGAAAGGGGGG
>JAGVVM010003476.1:0-37180 GCA_019149425.1 Psidium friedrichsthalianum
GTGTCAGGGGCGATAGGTGGGCTTCCATCGGTGGTGCTTTCGGGGCAACCACAAGATGAGGGTAGTACAGAGCGCAGGAGATGGGACGATAGGGCCAAAGAGCAGCACCATGATCATAGGGAGAGGAGAAAGTAACCCCCTTCAGCATGCCTCCTCTCCCCCCTTATTTCAGCTTCCCTTAAGCACCTTCGGTCATGTACATACACCCATTCCCCGCGTTGAATTTTCTCACCACATAAAAATCCTCGTGACTGGCCGATTCCGCCTTGTCGTTCTTCGCCCCACGAGTTCTTTCCCCTCGTCCTTCTACTTCTTCTACCGCCTGTCCTTTCTCATGTCCTCCAGCGGGGGCAGTGAGTGCCCTGTGGCTGGTAAAGAGGGAGGAAGCATATGGAGAAGTGGCCAGAGCGCCGTCCCGCGAAGACACCGCTTAGTTGCCCCGCCTATTATCTATCCAGACTCTCCTATTTCTGCCTTAATACATCACCCATTCTGCTTCCTACGACGTCTGTTCTCCACCTCTTTATGTCCTATCTTCCCTAAGCCTACTCTCCTCATATTTCTTTTTTCTCCATCTCCCTTGGCTATGCCTTGATAGTTTTCAGTATAACGCGCCCTTATTATGGCAGGATCTCGTTATTACGTAAATGGAGTTCTGCTCCGTTCCAATATTCTGCCTGCCTCCTCCTTTCTTCGCCCTCCGCTCTTTCGGGGGGTCTCGTCTCCCTCGTCTCTTGTCTCTCCCCCTTGCTTTTCATTTCTTTATTTCCTCTTCCTCCTCCTCATCCCTGGAGACCCCCCTTTCTTCTTCTTTTTTCTTCTCTTCTTATTTTTCTTTTTGTTAACGTTTTTTCGCCGTGCTTCACTTCTCTTTCCTATATGCCCTTCATTTCTGTGTCTCCTCTCCTTTCCCCCCCCCCCCCTGCTCCCCCTCCCCCCCCTACTTCCTTTTTTATTCTACATCTTAAGAATAAGACTGATAATAGAGCGCCTGGTTTAAGAGAGCCAGCCTGTTTGAGGCGGACAGTGTAGGGCCGAGGTGGGCGATCCTGCTGGATTTAGAGGAGGGATTGTGTGTTAGTATATTGCTAAGAGGTTATGGAAAGTAATAGTTAATACAGTGTGAATGGCGAGGTGGGCGGGGGTGCGGCTCCCATTGTGTCCACAGAAGCAGAAAGCGAATGGCGGTAAAGATGAAATTGGGGGGGGTACGAGGAATGTGCGGGTAGGGCCGGGGGGGTAGTAACACGGGGAGCCCGCGTTTGTCATAAAAAATACAAAAAAAACTAATGAAATTTGCGTTACTGGTGGGAAACGTCTAATGTTTCGTGTTTTAGTCATTCCTGGGGGGGGGGCGGGGGGGGGGGGGGGGCGTCGGGGGGGCGTCGTGGGGCGGGTAGGGGGGGGGGGGGGCGGGGTGGGGGGAGGGGGAGGGTAGGGGAGGGGAGAGAACAAAGGGGGGGGACGGATGAAAAAGTTAGGATGCGGAGACGGTTACGTTAATACCTAAGTTGACGGTTTGTAATTGCGAAAAACCCCTGGCGGCGACAACGGAAGCCGGTCGAAGAGGGAAAAATCCCATCCCCAAGGTATATTTCGTCAAGACCACTGTTTCCAACAAAAGCTCGAACTTACTACTTTTTTTTCACAATTTCATTTTGATTTGTTTCACCCCTCATTGCTAAGGTTTCCTCTGAACATGATCCCTTCATGAAACCTGGGCAAGTGCCAATCAATTTTCCACAAGCAACTTAAACCCCGGACACTTTTTCTTTTTCGCCCGCATCTAGAACCTGTGCTTGATTCATTTGTACTTTTAAGATTTTTAGTGTTCAGGCATCACATGTGCCCGTCAGCCGGTGAAGCAATACGAGAGTAGTGTCGGTAGTGGTGATTGCGGGGGGGATCGGCGTGGTCATACTCCTCGTTCGGGTTAGTATCGCCACACCGCGATTCTACTCTTTGGTTGGGCGGACTGCCCCAAGAGCACTCACGAGGGAAACGTTTCATGTTTTTGAGACTGGCTCTTTCTGGCGAATTTTTCGCTCCTTTTGCACCGTGCTTAACGCGTCGCCTCTCTCTGCATACATTTTGCAGGGTTGCTTGCTGCTTGCTTCCCCCCTATGCTGCTTCGTTCCTTTGCCTTGTTGCTGCTTCCTGCTATAATCCTCTGGCTGTGAAGTTCGAGGGAGGGTCCTGCAAACTCATCCGGGGCGCTCGGGGATCCGTGCGACAGAGGGTCGGGATGGGCGGCAGGGCGGCGGGCGGGGGGCGGGGGGGGTGGGGGGCAGGCGGGGCGGACGAGGGGGGGGGGGGCCGACGCGCCGTGGAGTGGTAAATATCTTTGAAGGATCAATTTGCCTTTCGGAGAGTTTACTTTCTTTGATTCGCCATCATTGATTGTTTTGGTTTCCCCAGCCTCTGTTGCGGCCCTCCTGTCATGTAAGCGGTAGCCTTTGCTGTGAAACATCATATTCCTCTGCGTATCGTTTGGTCTGCGTCGTGTATGCGTCTGAACATTTCGTACTGCTTCTTTGTGTTTGAAGCCATCGATGACGCGTTATAGCCGGGGACTTAATCCCGATAAATAAATTAATTGGAGGATCATTATTAGGCAAAATTTACAGCCTTTCAGTATCAACAAAATTGGACACGAAGCATATGGCAAAATTAATCAGAGTCGACTTGTGCTGATTTTTTATATCGGGGTTAAAATTACGAGCCATTTTCGTTTACCAGTCTAATTTGATCTGTTTTACACCACCGGTCATCATCGTTTAGATTTAAATAATTTTTGTTTTATTTTTGGTTCAAGATTATTTTTTATTGAGTTACCGATTTTCTTTTTTCCGGTAACGCAATCATTCACATTTTATTAACCTTTTTAGGATATCAAACAATCTAAATCAGATGGATTCGCTAACTCTCTATTATTAAATTATCACAAAATACCTTTTTTTTTAAGGATAATTATCAAGATCCATTGAACTTTGACCCAAATGTGCAATGTGATCCATAAACGTTTTAATTTTGTCTACTACAGTCCATGAACTTTAATCAGTGTATTTGTTCATAGAATTTCAATTTTACCAATACGGTCCTTAACTAACTTTTAATGATATTCAACTTCGTTCCTGAATTATAGAAGATGTTTCAACGCAGTCCTTCTATCAATTCAAATTCAAGAATGACGTGGACATCTTCTTATAGTTTACTGATTAAATGTTTAGGGATCATATTGAACAAATTGAAAGTTCACAAAACCACACTTGCACGTTTAAGCTAAAGTTCAAAAGATCATATTAGTTAGTAAGAAGATTCAATAACTACAACCGTCTATTGGGCCAAAAAGTTAGGGGCCATCTGTGTCGCCATTAACTCTCTTCATCGAATTTTGTTTGATATTTTCTTAACTTATCAATTTATCTTTATCTTGATCATTTGCAATTTTTTTTTTGTAAATAATCAATATCCCCCCCCCCCCCCTTCCCCCAAAAAAAAAAAGGAAAAGTCAAATCGCGTCCAACGTGGCAACTCTGGGTGCCGACAAAACATATGGGCCGCACTTTTTGAAAAGTGAACAAAAATCCGAATTTCAAAACAACTTGTCGCTTCTTCGAACTTTAACCGCATCCTCCATCATTTCGCGGAGACGACGAGCCGAACCCCTACCGCTCTCTCTCTGTCTTCCTCCGCGGCAAACAGCTTCTCTGCTCGGTGGGGTCGCTCCGGCGATGCGCAAGGAGCTACGAGGTTCGACCCCGAACTCTTTCTCGAGGTTATCTCACTCTTAACACTGTCTTCTCTTTTTCCTTGGTTCGCATCACCATGAGCTTGGTTGTCCAACCGAGGCCCGGTAGTCGAGGCACGAGCTGGATCTGTCCAGCGCTCTAAGGTTTCTACCTTTTCCCTCTGGTGGAAGTTCCCGTACCGTGTGTTGCTCGAGTCGTATTCGAGAGTTCCGCTCGCTTGCGAGAGAAATTCGCCGTCTCGAATTTGAAGTAATTATGGTGCGGGAGCAGTGGGTGGAGTCTTGTCTACCTCGGCTTCGCGAATCCGCCCTGTCCTCGGCCGATTCTCCTCTCCTATTTTCCCGTCGACCTCCGACGTCGACTCCCTCTGCGCTTCTCAAGGTCATTTTCCATGTGCTCGAGTCCGATTCGGTGCAATACGCTTGCTATCTTGTCGGTTCGTCGTTTCGGGAGATACACAAGTAATGCCGGGTCCAGCATGAGTGCCGATGGCCGGCGGCGCTGTCACGATTTCTTTGAAAATTGGGTCCACCGCGACCTGCGCGGGGTCTTGGATTTGGGGCCTGGAGCCAGGGTTTTCGTCGTGATAGCCACCGTCCATTCATTTGCATAATTTGAGCCGACGGCAATGATCAGGTGGTCGTGCTTTTACTCGGGATGATGAGAACAGACCGATTTGGCCTATGATTTTGATGTGTCCGCTTTGGCTAATGCTAGCGATTTGATGAGTGATGAGGAGATTGATGATGAAGCCTCGGAAAGTGAAGAGAAAACGACAGTGATAGCGAGGAAGAGGAAAGTAGGACCGGTTCTAGGAAGCGAAGGAAGGTCTCTGAAGAAATGCGGATGACCCCGTTCAGCTTTTCAGAAAGCTGAAGGAAAGAGTACTACCGCATGGGGACCTTTCATGGAAGCCTTCTGGATGTTTGATGTATGATTTGTCACATTCTTTGAGAAGAATACGAATGAATTGCTCTGGTTAGCTTGTGTGTCCTTGACAGATCAGTTTGTTCATGAGCGGTTAACAGATGAGAGGTACCTAGCTGGGGTTATGGAGCTTGAGCAGCATATTAACAGCTCAGGAACTTGGACGCTGTTACTTCTGTCACTCTCAAGGATGGCACTAAGATTCGTGCTCCCAGATTCCTCTCGATAGCATATGAAGACGAGCCGAGGCTGATGTTATTGCAGGAATGGAACTTATTGATTCCATGCTGTGTTCTTCTTACATAGCACCTAAATTAAAGACGTGGAGCGACAACGGATGAAAAAGCTCAAACTTCTCCTTCGCCGTATGGGCTTCGCACGTGGATTGCCAACAAAAGTATCAGTACATTAACCCGAAGTGAAAAGAAAGATGAAGGATGAGTTCGAACGGTTTTCTACCTGAGTATGGGCTCAGTGACTTCTACTATAGAAGTTTTCTGAGACTCCATGGTTATAGTTCAAGGTGTCTGTGCAGCAGATGTGGTATATGGAGTCACTGCACTGCTGGAGTCCTTTGTGAAATCTGATGGATCTTGTGCTTCCAAGCAGTTTGGGTGGCCTACGATGCCTTGTCATTGAGCAACTTGGACAAGCTGAAAGCTGGTATGCAACATGCTATCAAGATACACGAGCCATTCTAAGACAGGGAAGTGGAGCCATTACTAAGAGTGGCTCAATAAGAAGTGGCAGGAATTTAGATGGGTGAAGCTTGAAGATTCAGTTGACACAAAGTTGTTAGGGTAATCCACAGGCTTTGACTAAGTTCTGTTACTTCCTGATGGATGCACTAAAAGAAAGGGGGCAAGAATGAAGCCTCTACTTTGTGCTTGCTTATCACAGGAGCCTAATAAGGTTTTAATTGTTGGGTTTGTGGGAAGCCTCGGCTCGGGGCAGTGCAGGGTAATGCTTTTGGTATTGCATTCAGAAACGCAGCTGAGGAAATTGGAGCTGATTTCTTTCATGAGCTCTTTGAATCTTCGTGGATAGTTTTGGATTCAAGTGCAGTTAACTCTTTCATGATCAGGTTGACAGAGAAACTGTAGAACTGTACTTTGTCCTAGATTGTCTGATTTTGTCGTGGGAACATCGAGTAGGCATGTTTACCGACATCTTTGGCTTGCTGAAACGAAAAAATAAAGGTTACTACTCTAGCCAATTGTATAAGCTGGGAAGATGGAACAGTTTTCCTGTCACTAATTTTTAGAATGACTGTTTTAACTTTCTTTTCTCTCTTTGTACCCTAAAATTTTCTCCTCTTAGGTTACAGGGCCCTCTGCGTTAGGGCCGACACCGCTTGTTGTTTTAATTTACGGATGCTGCAGAAATGTTCCATTCAGAAAGAAAAGATACCTGTTTTACCTTTGTTGTGCATTGCTGTTGTGCACTTTAAGTTCTCCACCCGTTAGATTTTGCTTGCACGCTTTATTTGGCTATTTGGAGGAGTTTGTTGTTTTAGGGAAGTCAGTGGTCCTATGTGAAGACGCAGCTAGTTACTTGAGTACCCAAAAAATGGGTTTCGCGTGTCTTTTTTGGATCTTTCAAGCTTCATGAGATCACTTTATCCATTGTGTATTACGGCGAGAAGTGCTTGTGGACTCTCTGACAGTCTGATGCTTTGCCAGTCCATTGCTGAATTTTTTCCTAGCTGCTCTGATTGGTTTTGGTAATACGCTGTGTTTGCCCTTGTGATGATCTAGGCGAGGTAAGTGATGGCTTATTCAGAACAATCAGGCAGTGGAACTTCTCTTGGATCTTGGACCACGATTTCTACATCATAGGTAATCTTGCTATCATGGCTCAACGGGTTCTTTTTGCGATTCATCTCTTGTTGGTCTTCTGGAAGGCAGAGGATTTCTTGGTAATTCGAGGCGAGGATTTCTTGTATCCCTCAGGTATCTTTTTAGTTTCACCATTCTGCGGATTATGGTAATATTTCCCGAGTTTGCCCATTTGTAATCAATTTTACTACTGAAGATAAATCAGCTACCATAGCCGATTCTCAGGATCTCCATCAGCTAGTCCCTCTTTTTGGCGAATAATCATTTCTTCCATGTTTGGGGAGCTGCATTTTTGAACGGTAGAGAATCTGGAGATTACCATAGTTCTTGCTGACAGTAGGACGACAGCGTTGGCCGTAAAAGTCAGTCTAGGACTTGTCCAATGAGTTAGTAGCTATTTTTGCAGTCCAAAAGGCTTAATGTCGTTCTTCTAAGAGAGCAAATAGACAACTTCTCTTGCCAGGATGACGTGTTCTTCCCTTTAGTTCCGTGATTTTTTTGTGCTCGTATCCACTTATCCACCGTTCCTTAGAGATGTCGAGTTGGCTTTCACTTCAGCTCGCTCGGGGCAGGTCCGACCGGAAACTCAAAATATGAAAGAAAGGCAATGATCTACAGTAGATATCACAGGACAAGGAGAGTCAGCAGTGGGTATCTTGTCACTATCAGAGATCTGTTGAGATACTGAGAGAAGTCCTCAAAACGGTAGAGGAGGTAACCTTACCTGTCTTCGCTCGGCTAGTATTTGACTTGAAGGAAGCTGTGTTTATGGCGTTGTCCTAGACGGCCACCATTTTCATGAACAGAAGAAAAAAAACATGGCAACCATCCGTAATCTGAATCCTTTCTTTACCAAGTAGAATTTCTGTCATCTTCTTTCACGCAGTAATCCGTTCCTCCTTTGGGAAAGTCCACGTAGGACGTTTTCTGTTCTCAGGACGTTTGTAAAAAGCAAACGATGGAGCTTCGTCAAGAATTCAGCATGTTATTTGCACGAGGAGTTAAATAAAAAAAAAAAAAACTGAAGTATTATTTCGATGGGAATTGTTGGATTGCTATGGTGTTAAATGGAAAAAGACCAGATCTTGGGTAAAATGTCCATTTGTCACCACCATCCAAACTTTCTTGTGACATTTATTGTGGCCGACGTTGTTTCTAATAAAGATCCTTCGTGGCCCCGGAAGTCTGCGTCTCGAAGATGCCCGGACGTGTGCATCTTGAAAATCCTCTTCTTTTCCTCTGGTGTGTCATTCACACATCCTGAAAGCCACCAGGCCCACCGCCTCGATTGTAAATGACGAACATCAACATGATTAAGATTATAGCATACTCAATATGTTGGTACAAATGCGAGTTTCAATCTCACGGAGAAACATTAGTCGCCCGCGTCTGCTAATCCCGAGTTCACCGAATTAGAGACTTCACTGAGTTCTGATGTCGACATAACCTTTATCACCATAGATCAATAAGCAGCAATGGACTTGAAACTCTTTGAGAAAATTCTCAAATTTGCAACTCGTTACCGAGATTTCACCACCACGCATAATTTCAAACAATTCAGTTCCTAAGTCATTGTCCCCCTCTCTTCAACATATCACTTGAATGCTTTTCCCAAGCAGTGACATTTCAAATTGAAAAAACTCAAAAACATTTCAGCATGCATTCCTTCACAGTGTAAAAACAAAACACCAAGAGCTACCACTAATAATTCTCCTCGTAAAAAATCAATTACAAACCTTCTCCTCACAGCATGAAAGGTTACGAACTCAAAGTCTTGGGACTACAAGGTGGCCTTAAGGTACCTCGGGTAGGTACAGCGAGTACACAATCTCTCTCTCTCTCTCTTCCTTTCTTTCCTCACTCGGCACAACAGTTACAGTTCTAAATGCAGAAGAAAAACTACAAGCAAGCAATGACGGGATTGGCAGCGCAGAAAATCCTCGTGAAGAATGACAAATACAAATCACAAATGGTCTTTCTACGTGCAATAAAAAAAACAAGTTACCTCATAGGCTTCTTTCTCCACTGGGTGCGGCCACGGTTTATTTCTAGGCCATCACCAGACAACCTGAGCAAGTGGAGAAACTGGCAATGATCTTCTGCCGCTGGAGATGCAGCTGATCCATTGTTCCTTTGAGCTGCGAGGTGCCTCCGGTTCTCGTCTGGTTCATGACTGCTAAGCGAATCAACAACATCATCTGCTGACACTCACGCCTGTAATCCAGTGTGATCATTTGCAGTTCGTAGGAGTCGATAATTTCTTGAGGCATGCTCTGTGTATATGACAACATAGAAAGTATTTCAAAGGAAGGTTGATTGCAGGATTTTCAGGATATGAGAGATAATGAGGAACATTTCAAAAACCGCTGATGTCTTCATGTCTACAAATTAGTGGGACAAGAAAAACTTCTGGAGACAGAGACAGAAACAGTTCTTGCTATATGAGGCCGAGCCAAGCCTCTATCGTTATTCTTCTTCTGTGACACCTTTCGGCAAATTAAAGGAGACCAGCACAAACCCACTTGGTGACAGCAGGAACACGAAAAAGCTATTCCCACAGGAAAGGCAAGCCTTAGTAAAACTGTGAGCATATGATTTAAACTTCCTAATGAGGCAGATATAACGATGAGGAACCCGACCTAGATGCAGGTTGAAAGGATTTAATTCTCAACACAACTTCTCTTCAAAGCCAGATGCGTGCAGCAAAAAGACGCAATTAGAAGAACGATTTAGAAGCCAACCTTGATAGCCATATTAGAAGTATGAGGCGTGTCCACTGTAGTGGATATGAAAGAAGGCTGCAACTCTTACCTCTAGAACCCATCCAATGTAGGTGACGTTGTTGACATGTTGGTTCATGTCCAGATCAGCTCGTCTAGGCTGTGTTGCAGGGAGCACAATAATTAATGAAAATATGTGAATAAATCCGGGTAACTCATATGAGTTAATCAACTTACAACAAGCCCCAGCCTCGAGTACTGAGCAGGGTCTTCCAACTTAGCTATTTTTTTCAAGCTGCCATGTTCTTCTCGGGAACGCTAATCTGCAAATCAAATAAAATGAGCATTTAACGTGTACGTCAAAGAATATTCAGTAAAAATGAGATATTATTTACCACGCATTAGGTACGTTAAAGAAGGTAACCAGGTTTAGGGTATTAAGTAGGTTATCTCTCCATGCTATTTAAGCTATGTAATCTGAGTGAGTGAAAATATAGCGCTTTCTGTTTGCGTCTCCCTCTCTCCATTAACGATCCACCCCAAAATCTAAACTGTACAAAAAGGAAATCTTCCATAATCAACATTTTGGGGGAAATATGTTTAAAAAATTTTCAAAGCAGCCCATCTACCATTGCTGTACATTAGATACGAATAACAAATCTCCAGCAAACAAAGGAGCAATGACTCAGGAGCATAATCTAAAAGGGCCAACGATATGACTTACATTTTATTATGCAGAGTCATTTATTGTACTTATTCACTTATTTTGGGAGGAAAAAAAGGCCAAATGGTTTTGGAATCTGGTCTATCGTTGGAAATTATGTCTGAGAGTATGTCTCCAGACATGCGGAATATCGAGCATTTGATTATATTTTTCACAACATGCACACTATCCCAATGATATTACTTTTAGAAGTAAGAAGAATTCTAAAGATCCTTGGCAAGGCATCGCATTGTTGCTTTTTTTAGTCCAGGCATCCAAAAGGTGCAATGCTATGCTTCTGCAAATTCGTAATAATACCACTTTTGGAGATTGGTCCATAGTCCACAGAACTAGAGTAGATGACTTCAGGATGCTCTTTGAATCCAGAGAAACTTCTGACTGATGAGGCAAGTCAAAACACAACCATCTAGCAGAGTTTTCAAACTTTCATGCACATATTTAAGTAGTTCTTATTACTCCTGCACCTACATTATCACCTAACCTGGGTATCACTATAGCATGGCAAAAGGCCCCTTGCTAATATAAGCTCCTTCCTCAATATACTTGTATTGAATCGAATGCCGCAGTTCTAGTCTGATCATACTCAAGTTCGAGTAATGCGTGACAGAGTATAATCGACAAAGATGATATTTATGCCTATAACACGAACACAAGTGTACCTTGATTCTCGTGGACAGAAAATCAGATACTCATCACGAACATCATCGTCGACTTTCTGAAGTCTTCTAGTTTCTTGATTCATCATGACCCACTTGCTGAAAATCAGATGGTTGAACTGGTCAGCCAAAGTACCACATATATATCCAAACAAAAAAAAGTACCAACAGTATGTGTTTTTAACTTCCATTGCATGGGAAATTCTTTTTATGAGGAGCTTATATAAGGTAAGGGAAAGTATGTGCATACACATCCATTCACCCCATATACATGTCTATACATTTTTCTCTTCTGCTTGAAGTTTTAGAGAAGAACTTATAAACCTATGGCTCACCCAAGAAAACCCCAAGATAGCATCAGACAGAGAGGAACGCCACTACGTCTGTCAGAGATGAGGTTTCTTCATGCTAACCTCAAAACTATCCTGAATATGAATGTCTTAAACACGTAGATATAGAACAATGCAGAATGGATGCAGTGTTGCTTCTGCAACCCAAGGTAATTGACCCAAGCTAATTGATCAGTACAAAAAGCCTTTGCCAAGCAGGGGAAATAATATTATTTCCACCATCCAAGGCAATTCACCCCATTTTTATAAAGGAAGCAAAATATGGAAAACCCAGTTTAACCCTCCTGGACGTATAAGGTAACTTAGGGTAACAGACATGAGTGAGCAGCATCCCCAACACTAGCTCGCACTTCAAAGAAACGAACAAGTTTACCTAGTAGCTCTTCCAATAACTGACCAGTTGCATAGTCCTTGATTATCCAGTCTCGTTCTAGTTCCGATCCTGCCTTCTCCTTGACACCACGTCTCTATTTCCACCACATCACTCCTGACTCAAATGACACGCTAGTATCAGAGTATGAATAACGATCCTACTATCAGAGTATGAATAACAATCCTAAACCAAACGTCGGATGTGAAATATAAAGTAGCCAAACTTACCAGTCGGGTATTTGTATATTTCAATATGCATGCGGGCAGTTACCCATATGAGATTCAGTTTCCGCATTGTGGGGTCGTCGCAAATCCATCAGTCGAAAATCCAACACTCTGAGCATGATTACCCCCAACCTCCTGCAATGCAGATACCATCAAATTGACCATAAATTCTTACTGCAAAAAGAAACTCGAGGCAACTCCTTCCAAATAGGGGAAAAAAAAAAAAAACAAAATTTTCCTACTGCCATAAATGAGCCTATCGATCTATTCAGATGTCGGATCAACACATTGCGTTGACAGAAGTTGGAAGTTTAAAAGAGGATCAGGGAAGCCAGGGGAGTACTCAATATCATTCAACCAAATCCTAAACCCAGTGACAAGCAATCATGCGAAAAACTCTGAACCAAGAGTATGCAGAGAAGAGACGTGAACAAAGACCAACTGCTCTATCATGGGATTTCTCAAAATCCAGATGTTGTAAGCAATTCATAGCAATGATTAAAAATTGCTGCAGATAAACCAAGATGCATGCCTGTTTGCATGTAGGACATAGAACCAACCCCTCACTTCAACACTAACGAAAAAGCACTTTGCTTCCCGGGCTTTCAACTTCGGTTTAAATTACTCAAATACTTCAGATCCACAATTCATATAGCCATTCGCAGAAAGTCCCAGAAAATCTCCTCAATCACACTCGAAATCTCAACTTTGCCTAAAAACCATCAAAAGAAATGAAATCAATTCGAGAAACTGAGCACACAACCTGCAACAGATTGGCGATGGTCTCGACGGTGGCCGTCTTTTCATCCCACCTCGTAGCACCTCACTATGAACCTCTCCTTGTACGACAGCCCGTCCTCGTCAAGCTGCCCAACCTGAGGCGGTCGGCCAAGCTGCCGGGCCCGGGCTCGACCCGGCCGGCCCGTCCGAGACTACCGCCAAGGTCGGAGCTTTGCGAGCCGCGGAGCAAGAGACGACGGCGGCGGACGCTCTCCGCCGGGACGGGAGGAGCCCGGGCCTGGATGGGTCGACCGACTCTGCATTCGGCGAGGGCTTGAATCTGGCCCGCGGCATTACACGACAACTTCAACATCTCCGTAGAAGGGTCGGCGGTGGTCGCGGGCGCGGGAGTGCGGGGGTGATGTGGATATGTAATTTGTGGCTTGCGAGGCCGCGAGTCTTATAAGGAGATGGGATATGCGAGGCGACAGTGGGATTGTCGTTGGGATTGTCTGGGAGCTTCCGTGTCTGGATCGATCGCGTGTCGATGGGACGAGGACGTGGAGGTGGAACCAGCGTTCACTGCACAGAGCCTGTACTTGGAAATTTGGAATCATTCCATGTTTCAAAGCACCGGTTTGTGGGCCAATTAATACGTGGAAAACTCGTTAACCGGACGCTCATCCGTGCGGCCACCGCCCATCTCCGTTGAGCGTTTCCTGTTTCCTTCAATGAGCAAACGCATTTCTTTCGTCATCAAACCAAATTCAGTTTTGACAGCTCTAACTCAAGGAACGAGTTTATTAAAATCACATTATGTTGCCATGACAAGTCTCAATCATAAATGGAACATGTTCCAAAAAATTAGCTATACCGCACCAATCAACCCCTTTGCTCGACCCGACCCTAATTAATTCGTTTTGACCTATTTCACGTAATACAAATCTAACGTTCATACGTGACCTGACCCGATCATTCTTCTAAAATACTTCATATTAATTTCAATTTTAGCAAAATTTATGAATTATTAAAAAAAATTCATATTACAAAAACATTATGGATAATTTTATAATTAAAAAAATATATTGTTATGACTCACTATAGTTAGTTAAATTCATTTGTGATCCATTTAAGACATTAAATTGTTAAATGATTAATTATGACCCCCTAAAACTTGTTCCACTATTTATAACGCACACTCTAAATATGCGTTACAATAAGGTTTCTTGACCCACCATACAGCGGATAACCGCATCATACTACTTAAAGATATCAATCGTTTAAAGGTCGTGCACCGAGATGGACCACTCCATCAAACGCGTGAGAAGCCCATGGATCAAGGCGACAATCCACATGAAATGTTACGACAATTTATTAGGACCCCGTCTCGTATTGGTCATCAAGTTACTAACACGATGATCGGATTTTGGGTATCGTCGCCTTCGAATCGAGTTGAGACATTTGTCCACGGATCATATCGTCAGCCTCGTGTCGAACTAGTGTGCTCTTCTAATTGTACACGGAATGGACATTATGTTCCTCGACGCGGTTTATTCACTTATTCAGCCAATAACAACAAACTTTCTGAGACTACATGCTAAAGCAGAGAGTCTAGGTATATTTCCTTTATCTGTTGTAATCGTGAGCATCAAAAAGCAGTTGCTTTTTTTCTATCAAGACAATCCATCCTTAATCATGTGACAAATTACTTTGTATTCACCAACAGAATTAAGGCTTAAATTACCATAAACGTGTATTTATAGGCCTCTACATCATGACACATCATATCGCAATAAAGAGAGAAGAAAAAGGAAAATTGAGAGTCAAGTTAAGGGTGGATTTCGAACAAGCAATCAAGAGAGTGAACAAACGTAGGAAGACAACCAACAAACTTTCTAACTTGCCCTCTCACTGCTTCAGTTTTGTGCTTCCAGAAGGACTGTCTGGGGTTTGCTTTGTTGTAATGCTGAATCACCGACACTCAGAGAGATGTTAGCATCTTCAGAGGGTGAAAGAAGACATGCCCTGAGGTTGTCACCGAGAAGCCGAATGTCTCCTGAACTTGAAGGAGGACGATGGGCTATCGTGAGGCATGATGCACCAGGCAAGCTCAATTACTTAAAGGCCTAAAAGAAAGGCATTCGATTTTCCTCTGATCCAACGTTACAAAGAGCTGAGAAAACATGGGTGAGAGGAAACTCTAGCCAAAGATGAGGTTGTAAGTTCACGCTTGTATCATCAGAAAAAACAATAGTCCACACACCAAGAAACATGTGATCGATGCGAAGTCGTTGCAAGAATTCAGTGCTAAGAGATTTATTATGACTAAAATTTTGCTATCAGATGGGATGATGTAGCAAGATTTTTTCAATATTCCATCAAAGTGGAATTCAAAGCCCATGCGCAATATGACCAATCATCATCTAGCTCACTCGAAGAGGAATTCAATGCTTCCCATTGTACACATTCTACTAACACAGTATATAACTGAAGCTCGGATGGGAAGGCAGATCGTGTCTGTGCGGTGCTTAGAAAGCATAGGTATGAAATTATAATTCACAGTGATCAGGAACTTTGGCATGGGACATCAAAGTTGTCATGGTCTGAGCCACACAATATCCTTAAGATCTCCTACTTCTCAGTGCCACAGTCTATTCTGGTTACCAATGAAGTTTACAGTACTCTAGTTTTTGTTTCAATCTGCACCTTAATTGTTCACTATACGGATCACAAACTGACCCTGAAGGAGGAAAAAACTAGCAACCACCGGTTGCGACAAAGCTTTAGTAAACCAACCACCGTCAATGTTATCCATAGGATGAGATGAGGCTATATCAAAAGGCATCTCAATCTGAATACAAAACCAAGACACTCTTAAAATCCTAATTCATATACAGTAGGCTGCTACTTATGCAGAGATAAATGAGTGCATTTTATGTAAATGAAAACAATTGCATGTACCTATCGAAGGACAAGCAAAATTTTCCCTCCATCTGATGGTTAAGGTAAATGCAAGCTGGTCACTAGGAGTATCGAGGACTTATATTGGGAGCGCAGCTAAATGTGTCTTTTTATATTTTTTCTGCCCACCCAATCAGCCAGCCATTCTGTACAAGACTAAAAAGCACAGTATTATAGGAAGAAGATCCAGGAACAAAAGAATGAAATATGCACTAACTAAAATAGATGATTTTTTTCACCAAAGGAGAAACTCGTACATGTAACTTTGACAAACAAAATTCTTGTTCTGGTATCGCAAAACAATCATCCATCACAAACAATCAGATATTTCAAAAGTTACTACCAGGGAGATATTGTGAGAAATGACAGATTTTTGCCATCAGCAGCGACAATTATGAGGATATTTCACTAATCCATCCTTATGGAATTCAAAGCCCATGCGCAATATCGCAAACATCATCTGGCAGTGTGCTGAATGTTTTTTCTTCTAAATTATCTAGTTAAGCACATTGCATTCACTCAAAATCATCACCAAATAGCAAAATAAACCCCGAGTAACAACAACTTAAGGAAACAATTCATAAAATTCAAGCAACTGGTGTCCACCTTTGAATATATTCACCCAAAAAACTTGGTTGTCCTTGCGATTCTCTTTCGACATACTCGAGAAGCGTTCAATCAACATAGCTAGTGGCAAGTAAGAGAATGAACCAGAAAGGGGTCCAATGCTGCACATATTTAAAGGAGCACACCAAACATCTCATTTCTACTGACCAAGTACAAGCTCCTACGCGGAACTTCAAGTATTTCCTGCTTCAGCATTGCCATTCACGGATTTGCGCCATTCACGGATAATCAACAAAAGGAAACGACTATTAACCAGACACCATCAGTATCAAATCGTTCCCAGCAGAAAGAAAACAAAAACACACGAGGCGCAGCGGTTTTTTTAAGCAAATGTCCATCAACCTCTTTGAAATCCTTTGGATGCAAAGAATAAGACATCAAGAGGATTGATTGCAAAGAAAGACAGATGATTTCGCATTGCACAGATTTGAGCTCCTCAGGCTTCAATCAAATCGCCCAGGAAGCCTTCGATATGTGCGTTTTCTTCTAGTGAGATCACAAGAATCAAAACGAGAGAATCCACGGAAGGAATCGGAAAGAGGCCAAACGAGTTCATCCACGGAAACGAAAAATCAAAACTTTGGGAGACACAAGATCTCCCCAGAATGTTCAGATCCGAACCCACAAATGAAGAGCCAATCAACATGGAAAGCCGAGGCCTCACCTGCGCGCACCGAATCCCGACTTCAGACATTGTTCACCGGTCGCGGCAGAATCCAGCGAGGCAATGGCGCGGCCGTGACCGTCAGAGCGAGCACTTGACGGATTGGCGGCGCCGGGAAATCCCGAGATGAGAGGCCTAGACGGAAGCGACCTGCTTCTTCCTTTCGGGTCGAAATAGGAAACGTCGGGTTTGGGATGCTGCCCTAATCCATCATCCATGGGCCGTAACCGACGACAACCCCGGCCCGATCCAGGTTTTTTTGAAGTTTACTTTAGATGCACAATTAGACTGTCTCCGTTTGTTTCACGAATAATGGAACAATTCGAAAAGCATTTTTCTAAATATTATCGTCTGTATCTCTTATAAAATGAATGGGCGAATAATTATTCATCCTTCACGAAAATACTTGGAAATAAACTATCGGCGACGACGGAAATATTTTTTCGTTGATTAACTATTTGAAGCGATACAAAACGATCATTTTTAGGAAATGTTTTTCCGAATCATTTGTTTTCTTCAAAACAACCAAAGCCAAGATGGTGCCAATGCAAGGGCAAGACATAGACGGATATCTCTATCGTGAGATCATATTTCGGCTTGGTGGGCTCGAGGCGAGACTCGTCAGGAAGGCCCATCCTAGTCCAAGTCCAGGTCACCAGCCTTTTGCGTGTCAAATTAGTAATTCATCTAATAAAATTTACTTCTTTAATAACACATATTGTCTCTATATACGTGTTATAAAAAAATTCCCGCCAAGTCGTCCTTCATAATATTACCTTTCTTTATCTTTTAACAAAGAATACCCGTGTTTTGTGTGTGTGCGCTCGCGCGTGAAGATTTTCTAAATCAATGGCCATGATCATCACAACAGTGGCATTCGTTAATGACTTCCTTATTTGCCGCTATCACTTTTGTTTCGCGCAAAGTTCGACCACCGCTGAAGTATATTCTACATAGTTTTTGTTTTAGGTTGAATACTATTAAACGCATACAACCCTTGAACCTTTTACACTTTTACTAACTTAGTCCTAAAATTTTTAAATATAAAATCATAAACCTTTTCATCTTTTACCAATTCAGTTCTATTGGTCAAAAATCGATGTCGTTAATGTCGGTGCTAACGTGGACATTTTAAATAAAATTTAGTATTTTTATTTATTTTCTTTTTTTCTTCATGTTTTTCCCTCTAGCATTAGCCGAGGGCCGCCCTCGTCGACATCGAGCCTAGGCGGCCCTTGCCGGTGTTCAACGTGAGCAGCCCTCGCCTGATGTTGGAGCAAAAAAAAAAAAGAAGGAAAAAAATAAAAAAAATATTATTATAAATTATCCATACTCCACTAGCGGTGCCACTTGGTATGATGAGCATTCACATTAACGATTTTTGGCCAATAGAAATGAATTGGCAAAAGGTGACAAGGTTTAGGACTGACTTAGCAAATTTAAAAAAGTTTAGAATTGAATCCACAAAAATGTAAAAGGTTTATGACTTTTTTCGACAGTTCTCCCAAAATAGTTGTGTCCGACGGGATTTTAATGCCATATGTGTCACTTGCGCTTCCGCTCACGACCATTGTTACAGTATCGCATATTGGAATTTATACGTATTTTTGTGTACACGCGTCTTCTTCATCAATAAGCTTAAATTTTTGAATTGGACATTCTAATATATCTATCAAAATAATGTTCCGTTTGCTTCAAATTTTGGTTTGTGCTTGAGTAGGATGCTAATTTATCCACATCTCTTATTTACGATATATATATATATATATATATATATATATATATATGTATGTGTGTGTTCTTTGTGCACATTTGATCTCCTTCTATCTATACGCATACCATCACGTGGACATGACTTCTCACGATATTATCGAAAAATTCGAAGGCAAATATTTTTGTCACATTGATATGCTACGACATGCACCAACTTGGTCAAATTTGTCTGGAGACATGCTCCATTATTATATACGCATCTTACAATCATTGGAAAACAGGCAGGTGGCGATTGGTGGTGCAGAGGTGTCAATTCTATTTATAGGCCACGACCTTACCATATAGGGTCATGCGAGATACATCCTAGAAATTATTCGATTCTTTTGCAGAGGTTGATTTAGCACTTAAAAAAGAAAGATAAAGAGGAGAAGATTTTCCAGATGGGGATGAATTAGGACAAGCATTTGCTGCTCTCACGGTATTTGAAAGTACCTAATCGTAGTCTTGCTCCGCAATACGAACATAGGAGGAAGTTTCAAAGGGTAATTTTCAATTTTCCTAGTATTGGCCATTGTTCTCTTTGCTCGAGTAAGTGTTGTCTAGACTAGTTGAACTAGATCAAACTATACTAATGCATACATACTTACATATATATATATATATATACATATGGAAAATTTCAAAAAAGGGGCTTAAAGTGGACTTTATTTTAAATAAAAGTGTGAAGTAGCCATATCGATCTGAAATATGGGTCTGACCAGCTTGAAAGTTAGACCATTTTTTGAGACAAACATAGCCACTTCAAGTCATTCTTTGGAAAAAAAATAATAGTGCTTTAGGCTTTTATTTTAAACATAGTGTACTTCATGTTTTTATTTGAGAAAAAAAATGCACTTCAGAAATTTATTTAGAATTTGACCCCTTTTTTTATGCTCCCGCCAATTCCCAATAAAAGTGAGAATTCCCAATTTTCTTGAACCAAAAGTAACTTTGTCCTTCTCTTCCATTTTCCAAGGCCAGTTCAACTACTAGGGAATTTAAAATGTCTGAGACTGCATGTTATGCACTGAAAAACGACAAAATGAATTCTCTAAGGCTCCTTCTTTCATGCTCAATTCTCATGTGGCCTTGCATTCTGCCACCTTCTACCCATTTACTGCTTCATCTGCTTCTCATCTTACCTCATCGTTAGGCTGCTGGTCTCTTGCCTCCATCCTCTTTCAAAACCACCTCCCTCTTCCTCCTTGCTCTTCTCACCATCTCTCCCCAACTCGTCCTTTTCCATGACTTTCTTGCAAATCCATCTGAATCTGAATCCAGAACGGCTTTCATTTACCTGCATCTCGCGGCTTTCCGAAGAAGCTGAGGCTGGACATGGTCTGTGAGGAGCTTGAAGTGCACAAGTTCCTGTTTGGAAGAGTGATGCAGAAGTACCAGAAACGCCGGTCGACGAGAGTTCTTGATTCATAATGGTGGCGATGAGGACGACGACGGTGATGGTGTCAGTGCATTTGACGCTTTGAAGGGAGAATTGCAGGATAATCTGGTGCACGAAGTTTTCCAGGAAAAGGAAGGGGTGTGGCCACTTAATACTTCTAGAATGGAGTCCAGAGAAGTCAACCCACCTGCCCCAGAATCCAAGAAAGCTTATCGACAAGAAAAACCAAGGTTGGAAACAGAATCCGATGCATCATCAGGCAATGGAAAAATTGTTGCTGGAAACATGGAAGGGAAGAAATCCCTAGAAAACGGGGGTTCCCAACCGATGCCCTTGAATCTTCGGAATTCGGGTTAGCAAAGAGAAAGGAGAAGGAGTGGAGGAGACTTTGGCGTGCAAGCTCTACGAGGAGCGGCACGGCAACGGGGTTGGTCCTGGAGATGGGATGGATCGGTTGTGGGAGCGGTACGAGGACAAATCGAACGAAGAGAGCAGCCGGACAAGTCGGGGAAGGAAAGAGGACGGACAGGCCCCGCGAGGATGATGATGAAGTTGGAGCGAGCGAAGAATTGTGTTGCCTAGAGGCACCTAAGTTACCAGCTGGGGAGTTGAACAATCTGGGACTAGTGAGGCCTAATCTGGTCAGGATTTCCAGGGCCATCAAAGGGATTCGGAGGTTGCATCAGCCGTCCACGCATAGCAAGAAGAACTGAACTCAAATTTTGGCGCACGGCACCACGTGAGTCCCGGGTCGTCATCCTTGGACTTGCAATGGATCGTGAAGGTCGCATCCCACGAGGTGAGGTTGTTGTATAGCTCCACGTGCCTAGTGTAGAGGCCTCCGATCCCGACGCCCGAGGTGAACCCGGCATCCGCGGATAGGGGCCAAGAACAGCAAGGAGTGGCTAGCGAGTACGCCCATGAATTGTTGTGAGGACTGATCGTTGAAGTCCTCAGTTGATGTTGCTTAGTTCTATATGAATTGGTCTAAACCAAGGCAAAACAGAAAGCAGATCTGTTGAAACTGGACTTGTTGTAAGTTTCTTCATGTCGTTTGACCCTCATAAATGAAATTGAGCCTGAGTTGTTTTGGACTCGTAATACGGAAAAACGATTGTAACGGTTTCAGCCAAAGTCAAGTCACAAAACATTGTAACGATTTCCTCATCCTTCAGGGTGGAATACTTACTATGAGTCATTGTTTTTTCTGCAAGAACTTAATTTGGAGTCACTCATGAGCTCAATTAGTATGATCTGAAGTTTGGTGTTACTGATGGTAGAGATGGCAAAATAGATCTAGAACTCATATTTGAATTGCAATTCACGATGGCAAAATGGGTTACTTAGAACTTAACGGGTCCTAAATAGAATTTAAATTGTTCATAATGAATTAGCTAAGAAAACTATAAAAATAATTTAGAAATATATATCTTTAAAATGTATAAGAAGCAATTTCTTTAATTAGATTCTAATATTGAAGTGCTTTAACAATATAGGTTGGATTGGGGTATGGGTCACTAGATTTATATAGCATGAAAATGGGTATGAACGGGATAGGGTATGGGTCACTAAATCTGTATAGCGTGAAAATTTGAGGATGTATGAATTGTATTGTCCACTTTAGTTTCGCCATTAGACACTGAACTCGCTTTCTAGAATAAAGCAGAAGAGAGCTGGTGGCCATAACTGGGAGCTTAGATATATGGCAACCATGGTCATGAGTGAGAAAAGAGAGACGATGGTCGATGTGAATGGTTTTTGCCATCGTGTCATCGTTAGTTGTACGCGTTGGAGACATCAACCTGTCTTCTTAGGATCATGCCATGTCACCAACACGCAGTGGACGGTTGAGATGCATCCACGTCACTTCTCTTCTTCATCTTCCACAAACAAACCCCTTCTTTGGTTAAGATCCTTGCAGGCAGCCGCTACCGGCTGTCCTCAACCCCACCATGGACGGAGTCCAGCAGCAGTACCACCACCACCACTACAACCATTATCACTAGCTTGAATAGGGGCGGTTGATACTGATTAGTTCTATATAAATAGGACTAATCTGGTGGCGAAATTGGACCCCGAAGATGAAGAATTCGTTCAGACCAAGGGAAGGAAAATGCCAAACCGCATATTTACGAGGCCAAACAGACTTTCCGTTTCTTTCCTCGTAACGGGTGACCCTCATTGATTGAAACCGAGCTCGAGTTGTTTTGGTCTCATAATATAGACAGATTGTAATGATTTTAGCCAAAATCTGGTCACAACATTGTGTGAGTCAGTGATGCATGCAGTCAGTGATGTCCTCATATATCGTGGTTGCATGCCTATCTTAGACCCTCCTAAACAGAATTCGCTTAATGCATATGGTCCGATAATTATGTGATTTATGCGGTTGTGCCGGGACCACGAACTGCGTTCGCAGTGTTCGGCACGCCTTTAGATCCGTTAAAACCTCACAGACGGGTCGAGTAACGTCGTCATTCCGACCCCAAGGCATGTGCATTTTCAAGCGAGTCGCCACCGGGAATTTGCGAAACCAAACTTGAGAATCTCATGCCGATTCCACCTCTTCTATGTGGATGTGTCTAAGAATGCTCCGTGAACTCAGCCGGCGAGAAACAACGCACCCCTGGCACGGCGCACGGACGCTGCTGTTCTCCGCCTTGACCTACTTCTGCAAGAACCCGTTGCTCGTCTTGCCGTCTGGGCCGTTTCCCGTCGCGTCATCTGAAGGAGATAAGTGAAAGGCCTCGCGGTAGGCCAGAATAATGGAAAGTTACGATTCTAATATTTGAGGAACGATCAAGATTGGAAAGAAGAACAATCTCTGTCAATTTGCTTTTCATTAAGTGATCCATACAAAGACCAAAGCGGAGGAGAGATTCTCCACAAGCGATCTTTATCACCGTCCAAGCGAGAGGATGTTTTATTACATGATCAGAGTATCAGATTAGGGCTTGTTCTTGAACGGGAGTTTAAGGTCACAAACCTTATCCTGCTGCCTATAACCATATAGGCCGTCACCAAGGACTTCCCACATGCAGTAAGTTTGGCAACGGCCGATGTCTCTCTTGGTCGAGTAGATATCGAACACGATCCACCCTTTCGCCCAAGAAACCCACAGAAAAACAGCGTTGTGCCCCAAAAGTTGGCCCGGAACTTGAATCGGTAGTTCCCCTCAGGGCCAACCACGCGGCTCCCCAGGTCGTCGTTCTGGACTTGCAGTGAATGGTGAAGTTCGCGCCGTAAAGGCGGTTGAACACTTGCACCACGGTCTGGACGGGCTGATCACGAAGTCTCCGCGGGCGCTGGTTTCATTCATCGCTAGGCGGGCTGCGCCACCCGCGAACACAAGGGTGAGCGACACTAGCAAGAAGATGTGGTTGCTGAACGAGGCCATGGTTTGGGATTTTTCCCGGGCAGCTGTATGTGGCCTGTTGGATGTTCTCAGCGAAGCACCGATGTTGTTTCATGGGAGATGGTTATAAAGGAGGGTGTCGGGAACATTTTGGACAAGCTAATCATGACTGAGCCAATTTTCAGGAGGGATTACTTTCGACTTAGGAAGAATTTGTCTATATTCTAACTTGCGAGGCCAAGCGCAAAAGGAAATGGCTTCGCGGGGTATCAGTGAAGCACCATGTGTTGAGAGAAGAGACTTATCCCGAAGGTGTCATAAAAAAATTTGTGGGGAAATAATTTATGTTATATATACCATAATCTGCCTATATTTGGTACATCCGTGATTAATTGGATTTGCTTCACCATGAAAAACTGCCAGATTATCACAATTAGGAATTTTTCAAACCATGGTTGAACATCCAGGGATATCGATTAAAAGGAGAAATAGATTATCGATTGAGACACCAAAAGAAGGTCGAAGGATGTCCGGATTTTTTTGGGTCTATCCTATCTTTAATACCTTTCTCTCTAAATTTTGCCCTGACCCTTTGCAGAGCGTAGAAGTCAAATTACACATTTGTGATACTAGCGTTATCACCTAATTGCATCTTTGAAAGTTTTAAGACTCAATTGCACTTTGGTGATAAATATTTTACCTAATTGCACATTTTTAAAATTTAGGTCTCAATTGCACTTTGTATTGTAACTACATGATTAAAGTGAACCTACTCATGTCGCACCACGGTTTTGATCAATGACGTACGAGTCACTTGTTATGGGTCCTTAAGTGACAGAATCGCAGCGCAAAACATGCCTTGTTGCCAACGTTCTGTACATGTAAGAAGAATAAATCATGTAGAGACCAGAGAAGGTAACCCCAAATATGGGAGAGAATTAGTAAAAAAGTCTTAAACTTATTGCAATTGTGTCATTCAGTCCATTTAGCGAATTTTGGCTAGTTGATACTGATGTGGACGCGGGCCGGCTAAGTGATTCGAATATTTAATATCTTTTGAATTTTTATGATTTTCATTCTTATTTCTTATCTTTTTTTCCCCAACCCCTCCCCTTTTCAGCCTGTCCGGAGACCTAGCTAGAGGAGCCAAGCCTCCTTGACCATGGCGGGGCTCAACCTAGCCATTGCTGCCTCGCCTAGTGACGGCGAGGTCGAGCCTCACCAATCCATGGGCTTCTGACCACCGCGTGAGAGAGAGAGAGAGAGAGAGAGAGTGAGAAGAGAGAGAGAGAGGGGAGAGGGGGGATGTTGTGAGGTTGACCCTAGCTCGGCTATGGTGGGGCTCGGGCTCACCGGCCACCGCCTAAAGGAAAGGAAGGGGTTGGACGAAAAAAAAGAAAAAAAAAAAAAAGAACATAAGAAAATAATAAAAAAATTTAAAAAAATTAAAAATATTAACATATTCGGTCACTGCAGTGCGGCCTTCGACGTCTGTCCACGTCAACATCAGTTAGCTAAAATTCGGCAGATAGACTGAAATAGCGTAATTGCCAAAATGTTTAAGATTGAATCGGAAAAAAAATAAAATTTAAGACTAAATTAACATAATTATAATAGATTTATTTATTTTATTTTTTTGATAATTTTCCCTGCCAAACTGCGCATTCATGAGCTATAACAGAATGGTCAGCCTCTGAAGCTGGCTTCTGTAAGTTTCTTCGTAAATCGGTTGAGCTTGAGTTGTTTTGGGCTCGCAAAAATGGACTAAGATTGCGGTGATTTCTGCCACAAATCAGTCGACAGACATTGTACTGCGTCATCAATACTAGGCAGCTATCAGCCTGATCAAATTGCTCCGGGTACATGGCGCCTGCTTGATCTTTCTTCTCGTACCTGCGGTTAGTTAATCAGCAGACAGCTGCTTAAAAACCGGATCCGAAAGCTAAATCATTCCCATTTTACGTCCGAGACATCATGCGGTTACGTTAATCACTGTAACGGAAACAACCGAACCCGACATTTTCGAGCTCGGTTGACCAAAAGAGAGAGCTTGGCCAAACCTTGCAGCAGTATACTTTTTCAACTGCTTCCAGAGCGAGCAAGGAAGCTATTCACAAGTTCTTCCATCTGAGTCTTTTACTCGAAGCGACGTCAAAGAAAAAGGAGGAACAAGTACAAAACCAATCTTCTCCCGGGACTCGCTTACATTCTTGTGAGCTCAGCTCTACATCAATTTTGCCACTCACATGCCCTGCCGTCGCGGATCTAACCTATACAACTTCTGGGAAGACGGATATGTAAGAGTGGGCGAAAAAGCCTACAATTTGAACATAAACATTATGTTACCCCCAGCAGATCCTAGAAAGGTGTCTAAGGAACCATCGTGATGTGTCTGAGAGGGATGCGATACATCGGTGCCTCCAGCATGCTCCACGAAGGCGGCCGGCGAGAAAGAGAATCCATGGCAGGTGCAAAAATGCTGACCTCCGCCTTCGTGTACCTGCGCAGGAACCCATTGACCGTCTTGCCGTTTGGGCCGCTTCTGTCGTTGAAACGCGGGGCATCTGAAGGAGAGGATGCACAGGCCTTGGAGGCTTTCCGGCGACTCCGTTGGGCGAAGCCGACCTTGGGCTGGAGCATTCTCCATCGGGATTTTGAGGTAGGCCTTGGGTTCTGAACCGGCATCTTCTTTCGTTTTGGCTGGGTTCACTGACCTGGTAGGGCTTGTGGAATCAGCTTTCTCATCGGAAAGGTTCTTGACCTCGTCCGTGACTTCAGCAGATTCCGATGGATGGCGGGGAGAATTCCGCTCGGGCAACCGTCTCTTTCTGCTGCTCGCGGTGGAAACGGTTTTTGGCATCGCAGCCAGTGCACCTGCGAAAGACAAAGGAGAGATTATCAGCGTCAACTCAGTAGCGAAAACGGAGCTGTGCCGTATGCAAGCCGATACGAATTACGCCTGCGCCAGGAGACTGAAAAGGATTTGTTTTTCGTTCAATCAATACGGAAACTATTCCGGCCAGCCAATCTATATCAACATCAACTTCCTAGATGCATGAATGCCCAAACGATATCAACTCACAAGATTGGTAATGCAATAGACACGTTCATCCCTTCCTCTCTGTGGCAAAAGGCCAGCAAAGTTGTACTTACCAGACAGACAACAAAGAATCCCAGGAAAAAAAAAACCAAACTTTGTCTAGCTGAATTTAAATAAAATACACACAACTCATCAACAGACCAGGGAATCAAACTTCAATTTTATTACCAAGAACAAGTCCAAAAGACAGTACCTTCGCGCGGAGGACAAGGTTGGCAATCGGAGACACCAGAAGAGGTGCACACTTGCGACCCATTCGAGGACGCCGTTTTCTTCCCGCTGCTACTCTGCTCCGAGGCAATTTGCCCCAACCCCCAAACCCCATCGCTCTTGCCCGGACCCGGGACCCCAGTAAGGGAAACCGTACCCGTTCACGAAAGGACCGTAAGGAAACTGCACCGGCACCACCAGGTAGGGCGGGCACACGGGATGAGGCAGTGGCCGTCGCTCCCTCTGCGCCGGTCCTGCACTCACGCGCTCCTCCTTCACCTTCTTCGGAGCGGTTCTCCAGCCGGGTCGGATCTTCCAGCGTTGTTCCTCCGCCGCTTCTCCTCTCTCTTCTTCCTCGCCTCGAACCTCTTCACAGCCTGCATTGCCCACTTTCTATTCGGGTCCGACTCCGACCCGCCAGTCTCAAGATCCGATCCCGTCAATTCCGCAGAAATAGCCCAATCCTTTCGAGCGCCTCCCGAATCCTCGCCGTTCGACCCCAATGAGCTCTCAAAGGCGAGACCTTTAACGGGCTCTCTCGCTTCTCCGATTTCCCGTACGAACCTCCGATCGACGACAAAACCAAATCGAGCTCGATGTCCTCGAGATTTTCTTTTCAACCCCAACTCGGGTCGCGCCCGTGATCTCCAACATCGTATCAGCCTCAACATGGACAAAGGGAGACCTTTGGACCTCTTTCTTCGCAAGGTATACAGCAACAAAGGAGGAGGAGAGGATGAAACGTTCACTCAGTCCTTTTCTCGCGATTTTCTTTCCGGACAGCGCTAGCTCTCCAGAGAGTAAAAATAGCGACGGAGGGAGCCGGGACAGGGCGACGCGTGTCGAACCGACGGGCGGGGCGTGTCGCGAGATAAACAAGGCAGCCCCACTGATCCTCGTTGACAGCTAATAAGAACTTCCCTAGACGCAAGTTGGATCTCCTCCCCGGCGGACACGTGTCGCGAGCCTGTGGAGGGCCCAGGTCGCGGCGACACGTGGCGGGGTTTGCATGACCGGGAAGAGCTTCTTCCGTTTTTCTTCCCGACACCGTTCGGAGGGGAAGCAAGGAGAGGCCGCCACGTGAAGGGTTGTCCGGTGCCCCCGCGAATCTCCAGGCCCGTACGGCTGAGTTACACACGCCACGTTTGCGTTTTGCGTGGAGCATCGGGCGACAGGCAGGTGGGCCCCCAGGGTCGAGGTTTCGGGTCGGGTCGTTCTCGCGGCGCGGCTTTTGCGGTTGGTGACGTGGAGCGGGAGTTTGCCCGAGTCCTACGTGTCGGAATCTGAACCGGGGGAGTGCACGTGGATTTTGAGCTGTTTGGATAAGGAAAGGTTGCGGGGGATGGTAATCCTTGGGGATTTCATGCGTGGAGGCGACGGCGAGTTCCCGAGAAACTCTTTCGGTCGACATTTTAAGTAAGGTTTTTAATTAGCGTGGCTACGTGTCCGCAGACACGAGTGGCTCGAAACCTCTTCTAAATTATAAATCTTAAAAAAATCGAAAGAAAATCCATATTATACCATAAGTTCATTTTTATAAATTGCAATTACAAAAATGCAAATACGATAGTAGTACTGATATCTGTTGAAAACCACCCCCCCCCCCCCCCAAACCAAAAAAAAAAAACCTATTCAAATATTAATTGTGGAAAATAAAAAAAACACTTGTTTAATTATTCTTGAGTGAAATATAAATACATAATCGGAATTTAGGGAAAATCACAGGTACGGGCGCCTTGGTGATTGTTACAAATGAGTTACCTTAAAAGAATGTCTAATCGATTCACTGTTTTCTGCATCGTGCCTCGTTGGGCATATTCGGCTGGAGTCAATTTTTGCAAAATCATTTATGTTCACCAGCAATCAGCATTACATTTTTTTTGCAATCAAACTCCACCTTATTGTCTTCCCTGATCTCCACTAGTACGGTAAAAGGAGAATCTTTTGTTGCAATATGAAGCAGAGATCCCGTCTTATATGGAACTCCAATGGTAACATAGACAACGGCAGGACAGTAAGTCACAAGCCGTGATGTGAAGGATCGCAAAAACGCGAAGCTCTGCTCCCCCAAAGTTTTGGTAAATATGTAACAAGGAAGAGTTTGAGCCCCTCTTAACTTGAACTTGAGACCAAAAAGAGTGGACACCGTGAAAAAGTAGAAAGTCCTTGTTATATTAGAGAATTTGACTTTCATGACTCGTACTGCTTCATTGAAGGAGGAAGAGGCCTTTTTATTTGCTTATATAATCGACACCATGTATTAAGATCATACCTTATTTACATTGCTGAACTTGGAAGAAATCCCTAAAGATTTCAACAACCCTCCAATCCTGTGGCAACAACGGCAAGATATCGATAACAAATCCACTATGACTGCTAAAGTACAAGGTCAGCATAGGGGATTTGAGAAACTGACAGGATAAGAGTAATAACGATGCAATCCCAAACCGCAAGTATTATAAATGGCAAAAAAATATATTAGCAATCATGATGGGACACAACTCTAATCTTTATACCTAGCATTTCGCTATTATCTATCACGCTATCATGTTAGCGGATCCGTCGGTCTGCATACTCGTCTCCTGATTGCATGCCTTCTTTAAAATCTTGTATTTGTAGTTCTTCCAATCTGGCTTGTTGCTAGAGTGGAGTCGGGTTGTTGTGCCCTTGTCTTTGTCCATCTGGCTTGTTGCTAGGCTGGAGTTCGATCATGCCGTCACGAAACTCAATGAATAATTCGCACGACTTTTGCAAGGTGAAGTCCGAATTGAGTGTTGAGTTAATTAAAAAAAAGTTCGAATTGAGTTGGCATGTTCGGAAGCAATGGTTGTTATAGCTACCATGTGGATATTTAGAACGAGATCGAATCATTGTAAGGAGAAAGGAAAATCATGAAATCGACGAAAGGTCAAGGGGAGGGAGCCAATTTAGAGAGGAGTGTTTCTTTTTCCGGCCCCCAAATATTTTTATTATTGGCAAATGGGGTCAAATGGCGGGTCAATGGGCTTTTGACTTGGCTCGGCCCAATTCGGCTAGAGTCCTGCATGGGCCACAACTCGATGGCCCTGCCCTAGGCCCGTGCCTAGGCCGACCCTGTTTCAATCGAACTCGGTGACTTGCCTTAGATGTATCGACCGAGTCGAGTTAATGTCACACTTAAACTCAACCAGAACTTTTATATGCAGAGCTCGATCGAGTATCAATTTCTCACTCGAGCTAGACTAAATTTGAAAATCGAGATACTCAAGCCTGATCAAGGCTTTATTTGTTTCGAGGGGAATAAATGATTTGGAAAGCATTGGTTAATGAAAAATATTTTTCATTATTGCCAATAATTTATGTCAAATATTTTCTTGAACGATAGAAATATTAATCACCCATTCAATTTTATAAGAGATATATGCGATTATTTTTAGGAAAATATTTTTCAAATATTCATTTTACGTGAAACAACGGAGCCTAATTACAATTAACTTGCAAATAAAACTCAAGCTCGGGTTTTAGTAGCTCACAGATATCTATAATTTTAACTGTATTTTTTTATTATCTATTTTTACAAGCATTGATGTGTTTGAAAAAAAATTGTCAAAGCTTGATTTGGCTCGCAAGCTTATCGAGCTAAATATTAATAAACTCAAACTTAACTCGACAAGACATTCACGCAACTTGACCTCGAGGCTTTGGATCGAAATTAGGCAAGTCGATCTCGAATAATCACTTAGACTAGTCCGAGGCTACCCACAAATAGCTCGACTAGGTTTCAGTATAGTTTAGATAGCTGAATTGTGTGATTACGTCGCCCGCACTATAACATTTTTTCAGCCAGCTTTGCAATGTTGAAATTTAAACGCTCTCACATATTGTCATATTTATTTATATTTTACGGACACTCGATGGGTTAATTTCTCGAAACTAATCAAATTGGATGATAATAATCTTTGATACGACGGACAATTGGACCGGTATGATTTTCCTGATGTTATTACACAGATTATTTTTGGATAATCCTATCATACTTTCAGCTTTCATGTTTCTTTCTTTTATACAAATCATCACATTTCATGTGCTTATTTATATTAGAGGAAATCTATTAAATGACTAAGTTTCTGTTACATCTTTCTGCTTTTGAGAAATGAAAATTTACAAATAGTACGGACATAACGAGACATCATTTGTTTCACGGTTCATGAACTCTATTTTTCAAGAAACTAATTTTCAAGGAATACGTGATGTCTGGTTGTGTCTCGCAAATATTATGGAAGTCATTCTCCTACATTTGTTATAAAAATTATCACTAAACACACGTTTGAAGAGAAAAAGTATCGAGTACAATTCCAAGTCTCGGGCGTCTCAAGCTTGAGTGCTTGGTACGCAAGCGACACAAGCGATTATTTTCAGGAATATATTTTTCAAATCGTTTATTTTTCGTGAAACAAAAAAAAAAGCCTAATTACACGTCACAATGTCATTTAAGGAGTCGATACATTTTTCGTATCCACGCATAAGTATGTCCCGAACTTGAGAGCCGAGCTTAAGCCAGGTTTGATGATCGAGCCGAGTTTGGATTGACAAGAAGGCTCGATTTGCTGTAACTCTAAGTCCTAAAAATAAAAATAAAACGTACACAGACAGGTCAATCCAATTCTCAGAATCTAGTTTTCGGACATGAAGGACAGCGGAGAAGTGGCTAAGTCTCACTTGGTCAAGGAAAAAAAGAAAGAAAGAAAGAAAGAAATTGCCTCTCAAAGATCAAAGTATAAAGGCTTGAGCCACCTGAAAATTTCTAGACTGGCATCGTCATCACCATTTGGCCTTCCATAAAACTGGAATCACAGAAGGAAACTTTTGTCATTCAAATTCAAAAGAAAAGAGATAGAATTGTAGACATTGCTCAAATAAACTAGGAAATAACGGCGGAAGCGAAACAAGCTTACCTCTTGATGTAGTAGTAGCAAAAATCAACCAAGATGAACGACTGCACGATTTCGGCGAGGAAGATCGCCAGGAACCAGAACGAGCCGCTCCCGATCATGTAAAAATATGCCCCCGCGTGTCGATAGTCTGCGCATAATGTAAATAAACAATGTCGTTTTCGCTGATCCAAACTCTAAGTGAGACGTTCCAGACCGGAAGCTGAGAATTACGCAGTACATGTTTTCTAATTTCTATGGTTTGATATGAGAAACGAAGCTGACCTGAATGATCCAATGAGCCCAGGCCATGAATCTCGCAACCGCTAGAGCGAAAACGTAGTGGGCCGTGAATGGCTCGATCATCTGAAAACCATCTCGAGAAAGACATGAATGAGAAAACTCATGATCCGATCTGGAGCACGTTAAACTAAGGCAACATGAGCAAATCGACCTTCATATTCTGCATTAGCCGAAGCTGAGGCAGCACAGACAAAGCTTCTGCGTAAACGCAAAATGCAAACAGGATCTCGATGTAGCGAGTGTTGGGAATGTAAGGATGAATCAGGACGGCGAGGACGATGCAAGGCGCCACCTGACATCCAGAATGCGACATTTTGTTAGCACTAGCAGCAAATTTCATCTACTTTCAAAGTTAAGAACATGCTAGTAATTGAGCACAAAGCAGTGACATCGGATATGATGTACGTAGCCGATGTATTCTATATAGTTACCACGTAATAAATAGGAAAATTGTCTAGATCCTTGGCATAACTTGCTTTCAACTTGACTCGTATCATGTAGATGACCCATGTGGTCGATGCGAGGGTAGTGAAATCCAACACGGTATGGATGTTCCGTTCGGTGATGGTACTACAGATAAATCTTGCCACGAGGAAGATAGCCGTGAGTTCTTGAGTCTTTAGAGACAGGCCTGAAAAGAAGTCAATGGGAATAGAATTAGGAGATACATGTAATGCTTGGGTTAGATTACTGATCGCTACGCCACGGCCACTTTCATGACGAGCCACATACTCTGTCCCCGTATTTTCGACAAGTATATACCACCATTTTCTCGAAGACTGTCCTACCCTATCGCCATTTCCAAACCAGTTATTATGCTAGTGCATAGAGCATAAATTAAATTCATCTTTGGAGAGAAGAAGCCCAGCTACCAATTACTGAACTTCGATCTATGCTGATTATTGACATGTAAGGAACATTTCCCCCTACACCGAATCTTAACCAACTAATTCTTATTGATGCTAACCATTATCACGTTGGCAGCATCGAGCTAATTGCATCCCACGAACTCTATCCGAAGGGCAAAGCCACGTTACGGTCGATCATGCTATTTTCACTGAATGATTAACCCCTGATAAGATTTGCTCCTTGTCAATGCATCGATGCATTACGATCGACTTTTTCAAAAGAACAATCACAGGTTTATGGATATGAAAATTGAATCCTTCAGGCAAAAATTGAACCCGGAGAGGAAGCCAATCCCCAAGGCTTAATCTACTTGTTATAAGATTGTAGGACTAAACCCCCAAAGGAGGTCTCAAGCTTGCATGGAAGCATTAGGTAGTCCCTTCAAAATAGGAACGAATCGCATCCTAAACGGGTTTATGATGAGTCCCGCCAAATTCAACATAAATCAACCAAATCTCAGATTTCGATTTCCGATTATAGCTTCAAAGGGAGAACATAAACCATCCATCCGATCTATATAACAATTTCCGATTTCTGACATCTCCGTAGCTCTGCCTAGAAGACCGACTGCATATTGGACCCAAGCCGAATTCCGGGTGCATGGTCCAAACTATTAGTGTAAGCCGAATCGATATCTGCCTAATTCACTCGGCCAAAAGTCAAAGCAAAAAGAAGATTAATCCCCATTGAAGAGAGAAATGAAAACAAGGGAAAAGGGAAAAACAGAAGTGATTCCAGAGCTGAAAAACAGAGCAGGGAAATAAATAAATAAAACAAGGAGGAGAAAAGAAGAAGAGCTGTACCGGAGCAAGTCCTCTGGCTGATGAGCTTGTAACCGAGCACGAGAAGCCCAGCCGCATGGCTGAGCTCGGAGGCTACGAAGAAATGGCCGTGGTTCTTCACTGTGAGCTTCAGGGCCACCAAGCAGACCGCCATGAGTCCCACCACCACCAAGACCTTCACCTTCATGGGTTGCCTCCTCATCCATCCAACCACCACAGGCAAATTCTTCGTCTTCTCCATCTTTCTTTTCCTTTTCCACAGGAGAGAGAGAGAGAGAGAGAGAGAGAGAGAGAGAGAGAGAGTGAGCGTTATGATGTGTTTGGACAGAGGAAGAAGAAGAAGAAGACGAGAGAGGAGAGAGAAGGGGCGTTATGGAGGAGACAAATAGAGTGCATGCAGAGGGTGTTACTGTTATATTTGCTATTTATTAGGCAATTAATCAATTAATTTCCTCACTTTGTCTCAAACGCCAATGAGGCATTGCCACGTGCGGCATCTCAATTATGGATTACTGATATGGTTTCCGGAATAAGCTGGTAATGAAGATTGGGATTATGGAGGAAAATTGCCTAACTTAAGGGGAGTTGACCACTAAATTGATTAAATTGATTTATTTATCACTCTTTCTATTTAACTATAAATCTAATTTTCATTGATGTATTTGTGTTACTTCGTGCGTTGAATATGAGAGACTTCACTTGATATAGTCTTAAAAGAACGAGATTTGTTTTTTCATTTTCTTTTTAATGCAAGAAGATAATTGGAGAAGGTAATTAATCGTGTTTTCTTTGAAACACCTGTTCAATCTTAGGAAAGAGATCCATTTGATTCTTTGAAAATAGAAGGTAACAAATCTATCATTGAGGGCCCAACATATCTAATGTTGAAGAAGTTCCCCATTGAGACACTCCTTCTCCTTTTGGTTGATAGTATCCAATCATAGGAATGCAAATTGCCCCTAATGTGGTTTGATTTAGGCTCTTTTAACATGTGATTCCCCAAAATGTGTGATTTTGCTCAAGTTCTTCACTCCCCCCCCCCCCCCCCCCCCCCACAAATGAAGAAAAGAAATTGCCCCTTTTCTCTCTCTCATTGAAATTTAAACTTACAATTTGAAGGCTTCAAGAGATTGCAATTACATCTCGCGAATAGGAAACTTATCATCTACAGGTCCATATAGCCTATTGAATCAAGCATGGTGCATCCTAATGATTAGGATAGCAACATAACTGTCTCGTGCATTCTCTCTTGGAAAAGTTCCCTGGATTCGATTATCAGAGGTGCCTAGACTTATGGGAAAAACTATTCAAAAAATCATAAATTTATTATAAAGAGGCCAATTCAATCATAAACCTATCAATTGTGCCAATTTAATTCTAAATTTTTTGATGATTTACCAATATAGTTCTAAATCTTTCATTATGCCAATTTAGTCGTAAATTTTTTGACGATTTGTCAATGTAATCATTCTGGCCAATTAGTCAAATGATAGGTTTAAGGCTAAATTAGCAAATTTCAAAGGGGTCGGATTGAATATCATAAAAAAAATGTTTATGACTAAACTGAAAATTTTTCAAAAAGTTTATGACTAAATTGGCTGTCGTACAATAGTTTTTGGACCTTTTCGAAAATTATCCTTAGACTTGTGGGTGCCAAACTTTGCCTAACAAAAGAGGGAAAAGGAAGGAGGAGGTACAATCACGAGTTTCTTGTACAGGAGAGGTTGGCATTGATGCACCCACACCAAGATAATCATGGTTTAACACTCGTCTAATCTAAATTCCGACCTTTACCACCGCAAATCACGGCAAGTAAAAAAGACGCCGTGCACACGGGAAGATGTGATTTTTTTTTTGGCGTTTTTTCAGAAAGAATATTTTGGTGTACATGACCTGTAATTTTTTTGTAAGATATTTTCGTAAAAATAATTACATGTATCGCTTGAAATAAGTTGATAACAAAAATTACTTTTATCATCAATAATAATGTATATCTAAATAATTGCGTAATCAATGAATTTTTTTTTTCATTGACTCAATTTTGTTAGCAATGTAAGCGATTGTTTGTTTAAATGTATTTTTTTTTTTCAAATCACTTATTTTTTTTGCGAAACAAACCGAGTCTCAGAATACATGATGGTGACAGATTACATTCCGTGAACACGTGTCGCAACAAACCAATCAAAAGCGGGAGAGTTCAAAATCTAAATGCCGCTAGCAATGTCATGCATATAGTGCAGATCACGCAATTAGCCTTATACCATATCTACCGCGAAAATAATTATCTACACGAGTAATTATTTTATTAAAACGAGATTATTCACGTACATGGACCAGCATTTTTCTCTTCCTGACGAAGATGGTTCCTAATTTCCGTCAACTGCTCATAGAGCATGGGCGGCAACCTTGGGGTGAGGATGACTCGAAGAGGAGTGGCCTTAGGCAGGTTGACCCCTAACCCCTCGGTCATGTCCACGGCTCGTCCGACGGCGTTGCCAAGTCGAATCCTTGAAGCAGACGAGCCAGCGTCAAGTGGGTCGCTCGCAACGCCAATGCAGCTCCCGGCACGACCTTCTACCCGACCCGAATGGAATGAACTCGAAATGCTGACCCGAAGCGTCCACGCCTTCGAGGGGACCCAACAAGAGGAAAGAGATCACATCAATTACAGTTTAAGTTGCTCAATTCGTTTCGCTGGGTTCAGCGGGCGCCTTGCTTTATACACGAGTTCCGTGTGCGTAGGGTTAATGAGCAGATCTTTCAACTGAATGATTCGTCAGAGAACCTTCGGGCAAGAATTCTCCGGGTGGACCAGACTCGAGGTCCTCATGGTGCAGTTCCACACGTGACGAATATCCGAGTTACCCCGCGAATGAGACAACCCGTTACGTGAATTCCATCTCTCGCTTCGTGCGGCCCGACAAGGGGCCGCATGCAAGAAATGTCCATTCAAATTCGCACATCATATCGCGTCACGTTTGAATGTCGTTTAATGTTAGGGTCGGATTCAAATCTCACGAAAATTAAGGTTACCTGGTGTGGTAAGGCGTAGGGTTTCCTTGGACGATGGTTGGAGGTAAGCAAGCCACGATTCGGAGTCTTGTGCCCACCTGTCCCTTGCCAATTGAGGTCTATTATCCGCGTGAGCTCTCCTCAAGACATGTTTGTTTGTTGAGCAATAGAGAACGACCATGTCAAGTTCAGAGACGTCGTGTCGATCCGGGCCATATATTGGTCTCGCAGTAAATCAGCCCAGATGAACAAAAAGGACCAAGAAGGTAATCGGTATACATAGTGATTGCAGCTAGAGTTACAAAAAATATGATTTAGACCGGACACCAATTCGAGACAAGGAGGAGGAACGATTGGGAGGGTTTGCATAAGAAGATGAGGAGCTAGACAGGCCCACACTTCATTACTGCTATAAAGCCCAAAGAAATCTGTGGACCCTTTTTAAACTTTTCCGGATCAATTGGAAAAAAACTTTTCAAGAAGAAAGCCCAGAAGCCCATGGAGCACCGAGATTTGGAGGAGCCGACTCAGTAAATTATTGGGAATCTCAGGGGAAAAGTACCATTAAAAAATCCTACATTAAATCCAGGACACAATATTGCCAAACTTTTTTTTTAGAGTCCAGAATTTAGGGTTTTTTTTTTTGTGGTGACGAAGGGTACTTTGGGACACTCGTACGGAGCATGAGACATGGGTGACACAAAAAAAAAAACAAGTCTTTGTCTCGCAGAATTTAAGATTTTTGATAATATGAATCATGCTACAACTTTTTGCTAGGAAAACTACAAATTGACGGCAAGAAATTTTCCAACACCTTCGGTCAAAGGAAATATGAAAAGGTTCAATCGGTTGTTGAAGATCCAAAAGGCCAATTTTTATGGGTCTGTGGAAGGAGGGATAAAAAAGAAAAAC